>JASGAU010409997.1:0-21693 GCA_030220045.1 Australoheros facetus
TTATTGTAGGGTCTTTACCCACAATACAAAGCGCCTTGAGGCGACTGTTTGTTGTGATTTGGCGCTATATAAATAAAATTGAATTGAATTGAATTGTGGAATCTAGAATTAAGGCAGCTCTGAAGGCAAAAGGGCATGCAAGCCAGTACTGGTAACTACCTAATAAAGTGGCCACTGAGTGTAAAAATAACTTTAAATAACTTTGCTCTCCGCTCCAGATCAGACCATTCGAACTTTTCATGCAGTCACTTTAAAATCATACAAGATGAAGTATCATGCTCCCTCACTGGAACCAACAATGTTATAGTGAGCAGTTATATAAACACATTTTAGTACTCATGCTTGGAGACTGGTACACAATTATCACATGCATAATTATTAGTCATTTGTGTCCTTTGAGAACTGAACACAGATGGAGGAGTGGTGGTGGACTCACAAACACAGTGCCAACAATGTTGTTAACAGAAAACTGAAAAAAAAAGAGCAAGTGAGTAGGAGGAGGAATAATGTGGAGAAAAAGGGTGATTACCATGCCTGTTGGTGGTGGTCATCCCTGATGCAGGGAAATTTAAAAACACATGAATAAGAGGAGGAAGTGGAGGAGGAGAGGACAGAAGGAGAATACACAAGGAGAGAGTTTAGCCTTGAAACGGCTAGATTATCTTCACAAGTAACAAGGAAAAAAATCCACAAGCATGCTGTTCTGTTCAGTGACCAGCTGCCACGCAGCTCTTACCTTTCTTTGTCATATAGTTCATGCTGTTGGCCACAGCTGTACTCTTCTTCTTTGTGTTCAGGGTTGAGAAACGTGCGTAATCATCTATGAAGAAGTTGTCTGCAAAAAGAAAAAAAAAAGGAGTCAACTGTTGCTTATAGAGCAAACATGTGTAACATGAAAAAATGATCTTTGAGTTCATATCACAGATTTATATGTATCTAGATTTATACATGTTTATATAGAGTAGATGAGCAGGTCAAACAGCAGTTGTTGTTAGAAATTACCAAAGGTTTTTATACTGCAACTTAAAATGGCAACAAAATAATCGTAATCAAATGACTGAGTCTAAATCGAAGCGGCAATGATTCAAGAACACATGGAAAACTAACTGACCAAAATCTGAAAAGATTCCTAGTACTACATGAACTTTTGAGGCCACCCCAGTATAGTATTTACTTATTTACTGCAAAACCTTTCTGATGACAAAATGCAAAGTTTCTGAGGACGATCCGTACTGTAATATATCTAAAAAAATATATTACAGAAACATTTCAGGAATTAAGGACTTCATTTCTGAAATGTATGAAAGCCTAATACTCACTGGTATCAGACAGGTCCAGATAAGTCCTGCTGGTGGACAGCACCCTGGGGTTGATTCGTGGAACAACGTTGGGCTGGTTCATGATGAAGTCCACGACATCGTGGTCTGTAGCCAGCTCACCCTGCAAGTAACATGAGAAAAAGCACATGAGGTTCAAGGAATAAGTCAGTCACTGTTACTGCAGAGCTGACAGTCATGCAGGAGGTCTTTCTCTGTGAACTCTCCCTGCTCATAGTAACAGTTTAAAAAGCCGTTCTTAATCTTTAATGGCCTTTCCACTGCAGTTACTGGTGCTTGTGTAGCAACTGAAAGTTTTTCTTTGAACAAGTTTGAGTTGAACATTAAAAAAGAGAAAAGGTAGGGTGACTAACACTATGCTGACCAGTAAGACTGGTATAACCACCAAATTAAATGCTGCACGCTGTGCTCAAATTCCTTAGAAATCCTTTGGCTCCTCTGTATGATGGGCTGACATTAAAAGAGGAAAAATGACAGCTGGCACGCTCACAAAGATCCTGCTGAAAAGAGAATATGTTTTATGACTACAAAGATGAACAGTGTACTTTTGCAAGTTAACTTTATGGTGGCTTTTATTGCCCTTTAATTTTATAGTATAATTCTGTAGAAGGGCCAGCAAATGAAAAAACAAGAAACACAACTAAAATGTTATGAAACCTGCACCTGTGATGAACTGTGATGACAGATAATGACCTTCCACCAAAGCTTTCAGTGTCTGTGTGTCTAAGGTGGCACAATGCCGCGTGTAACTGTAACTGACCAGGTAGACAGCTCTCTGGTAGAATGAAGTGGTCTCTAAGATCTTCTGCATGGTGACAGTTTCCAGTTCATCTGGGTCCAGCTGTTCACGTTGGTAAGGTATCCCGTTGTACATGACCACAGGCAGCGGGCCCACTCCTGTTTGCTCATAGTATGCCCGCCCTTCCTAAAAGGGAAGAAGGAAATAGATGTTATTGGGTTAGAGCCTTAATCATTAGGCTTGCAGAGCACCCTGCAGCTTTGATTACTGTAACAGTCTGTTTTAGGTCTAACCACCATAAGAAGGGATTTCCTATTTCTTTTCTAAAACAAAATCACACTTAATATTTTTGCAAATATTCTTGCATCTTAAAAACCCTTAAGGGCTCTTAGCTGATTTAAGTACATATTGAAATAAACATTAATAATCTTAAAAACTAATCAACACTGACTAAACTCTGAAACTTACATTTTCATTGTTTTGTCTGCTAGTACCAGTTTGAACCCCGTTTTTTCTTTGTGGCACAGATTTGTGAACAGTTCAAGGCAGGACGAATCTATGCATTCAGGCTGCTTATGCCAAATTCTGACCCTAGAATCTGAGGCTCATCAGACCAGTCAGCATTTTCCCAATCTTCTATTGTCCAACTGTGGTGAGGCCACGCAACTTGTAGCCTGAGTTTCCTGTTCTGAGCTGACACGAGTGGCACGTGATGTGGTCTTCTGCTGCTGTAGCCCATCTTCTCCCAAGTTTAACATGTTGTGCATTCAGAGATGCTCTTCTGTACAGCTTTGTTGTAAACCAGAGGTTATTTGAATTACTGCTGCCCACCTATCAGCTTGAAACACTAGACACTTTTGTGCACCATCCTCTATAAACCCTAGAGATGGTTGTGCGGGAAAATCCCAGTAAATCTGCAAACACACACACACTCAGCCTGACTCACCTTCCTGTTATTGTCATAGGTGGAGTCGGCTCCGAGGACACTGCTGACCTCCACGTAGGGAAACCTCTTCTCCAGCACTTTAACTACATCCCCAACACTCAGCTGTCCACCAACTGGCACACGGTTAAACATCTAGAAGAAGAAGAGAATGGGATGGTTGGGTGGAGAAAGAAATGCAGGTTAAATAGATGGCCAATGTCTTATAAGAATAACAGGAATTTTAAGAAGAGTCACTTTCTCTTCTTAGTGTATGTGAACAATAGACTCACCGACATGACCGCTTCAAAAGCATTCTGACTGTCCACCTCTTCGGTGATGTAGTTGTAGGCTCGGACGAGTGCCACACCGGCATCTTGCATACCATCTATGTCGTCTTCATCCGACACCACGAACACCAGCCCGATCCTAAAACACAAACACAGACCAAGTAAGCTTCCAAAAACAGTTAAAATGCAGAGCGCTTGCTGCCTGCTTCATCAGTATTCAAACACACTGACCATCCCAAGATGCCACATGCAGTGTGGTATCAAAGGTTTTCCAAACATCCCTGACAAAACTCCTAAATTAAAATGGATTTTTAACTACACATTTCTAGCAACTACAAATGCACTGCAGCAGCTCCTTTTAGCTTTGTGGTTACTGTAGAGCAATAAAAAGTGATATGCTGTGTATTCAAATTTTAAAAAGTTAATAATTAATTCCCAAGAAATTGTGTGTCCAAAAAATAATCTATCTGGATGACAGAAACACCAACCTGAGGGGTATATTATTAGCATAAAACATCTCTGCGACGCTCAGCAGTTCAACAGCATTCTCCTGGGTCGGGTCCATAATGATCACCTGCAACAGATGCATGTTAGTATTCATCACAAAGATTCAGATCTATTTGGATTCACAGGGGTCTGATTCATAAACTGCCATCTTACCAGATTGTGGAAGTTCTTGCGGATCTGCCTGATGACTCCAGGGAAAGTTGGTCTGAGCAGCTCCTGCACGTTGTAGGGCCATGAGCTGTACCTGTGGTCTGTCTCCAGGTTGTTAATCCACTACACAGAACAATGAGGTGAAGAGGAAATGGTTTAAATGAGGTTTAAAGAGAAGAGTGAGCAGACAGGAGCCAAAAAAAAATTACTTTTGACTGCTAGCGGAAGAAAAGCAAGGCCATAATTTAGGGGATTTGAAATGCCTCCAAATTTGTTCAAATAGAAACTTGATTGCACAGTAAAAATCTTCCAAACACAACACATTCCAAGCTTATTTTGGGTAAGTCCTCATTTGCTGCAACATTCAACAGTTAGTTATTAGGGATGTGTGTGAACATGTGCATGCTTACACTGATGGCCGGGCTGCGGATGTCGACAGCGTAGTCAGAGTCAGAGGGCTGGACATTGAGCTTCAGGATGTCGTGAATAAACGGTGTCTCGATTAGCAGGGAGCGCAGACCCTCCATCACCCTCGCCTCGCTGCGCAGCACCTCAAACACACTGCAGGTAACAAAGGACAGCGGTGAGTTAAGTGGTGCAGTGTGTGCATGCATTGCAGTCGAAAATATGAGCATGTGTGCACCATCTAAGTAAAGCTCATCATTTTCAGTTTTGATCAGGCCAATTTTAACTATTAAACATCAGGTAAGAATTGAATTTGAATTTTTTTAAAAACAACTCTAAAATCCAATTTTAAAAATGTGACAAAGAAACAGCAACAATTTCAATTTCTATATAGTCTCTTCATTAGAAATAAATTACTTTAGTGAATGGTTGAGCATAACCTATAACTATGACAACCACTGATTTTTGAATATTTTTCCAAAACTCTAGAATATTTACTTGCGTTCAGTTTCTTATATGCAAGAATTTGCTGCTTTTCTTTGACATATATGACAATCAAAACTTTTAATGTCCGAGTTTGGACAGGGCCAGTTATCTTAGATTCCCAGTTAGCTAATTAAAAACAATAATGAAAACACAAAGAACTTCAGCTTAAGATAATGTTAAACTAAAACCTTTAATTCTGTAGCATTTTTACTTCTAACAGTTGACAAGTTTTCAAAACAGCCAAGCCAAGGTCTTGACTAATTATATACACTTTAATTTGCAAAAATGTAATGCAACACATATGCAATTCTCTGCTGCCATTACTGCAAATGAGACATTCAATATATGGCGCTCTGTGTGTACCTGAAGATGTCCTGTGTGTCCAAATCTATATGCAGTCCGTTGATAAACAGCGCTGAATCCCCGGGCTGCAATCCCAGAGTTCCTTTGAAAAACTATGGAAAGAGAAACGTCACTATGACTAAATATCCCGTTTGTGTCAAGCTCCCCATTCAGCACCAGCTGAGCAGATCGCCATGCTGTGAGGCAAATAACGTCAAAACCAGCCATCACGTAGTCAATTATACTGTAAAACTAGAGGCAACAGTCAACACAAAGCCACAACGAGTCATGCTGACAGCTCTAAACAAGCGCAGACAACTCTGTTTAAAAATCAGTCTGTTTAGAGCAATCAAACCCCACACTAAACAAATCTAATTATCAAAGAAAGGGTGTGTAAATGTCTGTGTGTGCGTGTGTATGTCTATGAGAAGAGATGCAAGTGTGTGCTCGTGTGTCTGCACAGGCAAAAGGAAAGTCGTTTTGGCGCAGTCAAATCTCATTACAGAAAGACAAAGACATCAGATTAATCATACTCCAGACACTGCAATTACAACAAGACATGATTAACACAAATATTGTTCATCCCACTTAAATTGTGTGAATGTGTGCATGCATGCCTGTGTGTGTGAAAGAAAAACAAAGAGCAAGTGCACGTGTCCAAACTGCTTCAATCAATAATCATTTCTCGCTGCAGGACTCTGTGCGCCTGCTGAATGAATCACCGATTCAGTAATTAGGACGTTTGTCTGCTCAGCCCCACCACCAGCCCAAACTCCTGTCTGCACACCAAGATAATGTGAGCACAGCTTCAGGAGAGGAGAGCGAGAAAAGGAAAGAGAGAAAACACTGACAAGAAAAAGGGGTGATTGTCTGTTCCATTAACAAGGCGAAGCAAAACACACATTGTCAAAAACTGAATGCCTTTCAAATCAGATGATGTTTACAATTTATCACAAAGTAAAAGGGTAAAACAAAACCAGGAGGGGCAGTTTCATTTCGAGAGACAAAGCTACTTGATTGTGGATGTTTGCAATAATGCTGTTTGTCTTGGCTCTTCCTCTTTAGTGGATTAGATTGGTAAACAGCTGAAGCTAAATTATCCCCAACCACTAGAGGACACAGTCTGCAAGATAAAAAGAATAATCATCCTGGATATTGAAAAGACAAAGATAGGCTAGAGGATGAAGTCAAGCAGTTGTGATGATTGAGTCCCAGCCACTAATCTACAAACATAATAAAGAATATTTCATTTATAAAGCAAAAAATATTATATTATGTAGTACTAACATTTTTGGACCTTTTGCAACAATTTTCCAGATTTACAGCAAACAACAAAAGCTACGATAAATTAATGCAAATTAATACTTCTTACTCTGAACCTAATACTGCTTCTTATTTGAAAATTCAATCACGGGAAAAATACCATTAATGTTGTGTGAGTGTAATGACCTGTTTAAAATAATCTGTCTTGTGGTTCAACAAAGGGAGCTTTTAAAAAAAGATCTGTACGCTAAATTTGTATCACACTAAACCGAGTTCCTAAATAAAAACATAAGAGGATACCAAAGAGTTGTAATTTGATTATCCAACTGGGAAACAGTAAATTTACAAACAAAAATAAGGCTGTTTATCAACTTTGTAAAAAGTATCTGGCTTACTCTATTAATTCAATGAAATTTAAATGTGAAATGCCATGGCCAAAGACATAAATAATGAGATCAGCGTATTGGGAAAGTAATCCCCGTAAACAAAATTGTCAAAACTCAATTTCTGCTCTCAGTTTGTGAGGGGCAGCCAATCACAAGAAAGATGGCTTAAAAGGACAGCAGATGTAAAGGGGGAGGAGCTAAAACAGCTTATTTCAGAGAGTGGATGGACTGAGCAGCTGCACCAACACCCAGTATAAGATACATAAGGATTATTTTGAACTGTGAACCATGCAAAGATACTCTAGTGGTGTCCAAGAATAAAAGTTTTCTGATGGATGTGAAAATAATTCACTTAATAATTCACAAGAGAATAAACCAGAATATCAATGATATATCAGCTCATGATCCATCAGAATTCAAGCGATACTGTAATATATGACATTCCTAATGAAAGTTCCAAGTTTTATTTTCATTAGATGCCTTATTGCACAAACTTATGAGAATTAAAATCCACTGAGAAGTCAAGGAGGCTCGCAAACAGTCATATCGAAGATAAATTAATCTCATTTCACTAAAATCTCACCAATGTTCTAAGAGATGCAGCAGTTCTTGTGAAAATGGAAAAATGCCAGTAAAATGACAAATGAGCTTGATCTTGAGCACAATTTGGGTGAAGAGCCATTACATGATCACTGTGTGCAAGTTCCAATAAAATCTGACCAATACTCTAAGAGGAATACCAATTCTTGTGAAATGTGGAGGGATGAATGGACGACAAACACTTCACCATCACGTAAACTTATTGGTCCTTCAGCCCGATGAGCCAACACACACACAGTCCTGTCTGCCTTGTAACAGCCTCATCCTCCTGACTTTGCGAAAAGACGTAAAAAGCTTGTCACCGATCTGATAACAAGATTTTTTATGCAAGATCAAGCAGCCATTAGTGTTGTTTTTTTTCCCCAAGTCGCATCACAATCCCAAGACACACAACAAAGACATACAACACCACAAAAGTCTACTGAAGTGTGAGACATTCTCTGACGACTGACACATCGTGTTGGGGCTGGGTTTGCCAGCTGGTGGAAGTCTAAAGAGTGTATAAAGAGCCTATTAACTGAATTTACAAAGCTGGAAGAAACAGCCAGATTTGACTTGGAGACAACTGAGGCTAACAGATCCACGCCTTTGTCGAACTTTGTGGATGCAGCTGGTTTTTGGTTTGTAAAATGGTACCCATTGCAGAAGTAGGGAAATGCTGAGGGACAGACTAAGGTGTTCATTTTCATTTTTAACCACGGAATAGCTGAAGTATTTTCATTGTGTTATACAGACAGTGGAAGAAACATTGAAGGAAAAAAAGATGGTCAAATTTGTACCTTTTGATTCTCGCCAATCTCTTTGCGGATCTCTGAGTTGACCACAGTTTTAGTGATTGACCTGTGAAAGAAAAGGACTGCACTGTGAAAACTGCTGACTATCCAAAATCTATACAAACCAAGCTTCTTATTGTAGTTACTGCTCATGTGTGTGCACGTATGTGTGTGTGTGTGTTTGCTTCTCCTCTACCTGGCCTTGGTGGGAAAATTCTGACTGAGGTCTTTCATAACATTGAGGGCATCAACAGCGGGAGCAGCAAGAATGCGAGCAGCTGTCTGAAAACTCAGATCTATAAAAGAGAAGGTGGGTGGATGTTCAGGCAGGCAACGAGGGTCAAAATGGGAAAGAGATGAGTGGGAAAAAAAAGAGTAAGAAAAACAGGAATCAAGAAAACAACAAAAGAGAAACAAAAGGAAAGCGTGATAATCAAAAGACGTGAGCACTCGCCAGAGTCTGTATTCTGTTTTAAAAAAAATGCATATATAAATAAATAAATAAAAACCTAAGCAAATCAAAAAATGAAGACAGGAGCTGCCTCAATGGTAGTTAGCTCTCCGATGTTCGTTTTAAAAGACTAAGAGTATATGCTTCCAGCTCTGCACAACACAGGGACTTACAAGCAAATTACTATTAACATCACAGCATCAGTGCTAAAAATGTTCATGTTTATGATGTTCACCATCTTAATTTGAGCCCATAAAAACGGTATCAAACTATATCCTAAAGCATATAAGGCACAGAGAAGAAGACCAGAATATAAACATGCGAATACTTGAGACATTCTTTAATTTTTAAGTGTAGAAAAGATAAAAAAGTGCATGGAGCTTTGGTGTGCAAGGAGGGAAGAGAGCAGTGAGGATTATTTCAATGCAGTGAGCATCTCTGTAATGGTGTTGTAGTCTGTGTGATTATTAGCCTCTGGAGGTCTCCCTCTCTTTGTAAACAGGCTGAGCTAATGAGCCCCAGAGGGTTAGGAGATAAAGACAGACGCCCACATGACAGTCTGACAGTCGAGCTCAACCCCCTCATCCACTCGCAGCCTTTATTCACCAAAAATCAAAGCAGCTGAAAGCTCACATCCTGATTACACCTACTGATAGGCTGAATACCTTTTACGTATGGAAGCATTTACTTTGAGAAACATAAACATAGTAGATTTTTGTTGCTGGATAATATATGTGTGGTGACAAAACATGTACAAAATACAAAAGTACACATGATCACATCTGTGAGCGTGAGTTTGACTAGGTAATCAATATATGATGCAATCTGAATCAATAATGCTTTTATATCGCAGCAGACAAAGTTCTCATATCTTCAAGGTATTATGGGCTCAGATGCATCAAGAGGACACAGATCGATCGCAGTCATTGATCAGAGATCAATACAGATACATTTTCAGCTGCTAGTTGGAATGGATGGAATTACATCATTTTTAAATCAACAGAAGTCAATATTAATTTATTTTTATTTATTTCTGATCAAAGGAGTAAAATAAAACAAATAAAAAAACTACATGCTGCAAATCCTTCCACTTTCAAAGCTTTCCATCAACAGGTGTGTGCCACATGCTGTTAAACCACACTTAATAAAAGGGAATTTAAATACAGTAACTTAAATAGTGACTGCAAGTGGACCTCCTGAATAGGTAGAACGAGGACTAAAATAACATACTGTAAAGATCTACATTTCATTCGGATAAAACATGGTGTGACAGTGAGTAGGAACAACGCTTTTAACTCATTTTAACTTTCTGATGATTTCAAAAATGACCATGGTTAACAGATTATTCTAAACAAATACAGTACGTACAGTGCGTATGAAAGTTGCTTGTATCATGATCACCCATCTACTATCATATAAAAGTGTTTTGTTAGTGTACCCATAAACTGAGTCACATCAAAGTCTGATTTGCAACTTCTATGTCAACTAAAATCAACTAAATCAGAACAGAACCCTAAAAGATTATGTTTGAAAGAACCTCCCAAAGAGGTTTTTAACCAGTCCTCCCAAAAATTTAAAGTTTTAATTATTGGGATTTCACATACTTATGCATATTAGACATTTTAGTTTAACACATGTTGAGAAATCCCACAAAAGACTTCTGTTATATGAGGTAACACAGGCTGACTGCTTTTACTGTAGGCGGCGATTATGCTTTCTACTGTCTGTAGTCACTCCCCAAAGGCCCATTCTGTGCCAGAAAAACCCTGAAATTATGTTTTTTCATTTGCGGAGTAAGCAGGATATCTTTAAAAGGGATTGTGTAAAGAGATATTTCTGTGAAATCGTAAGGACATAAAGGGTCAGCTAACAATTGATTTGATTTTAATGGGTGGGAGGACATGGGATTTTTCCCATCAGATAATTGTCTTTGTCAGCCATAGCTATCAAAGTAATAGATACAGAACTAAGTTCAAGTCCTACAGGTATATTTACAGCATCATAAAATTGGTTCTCTGAAAAATTAAGTGACAGGAGCAATGCCCACAGGTGTTACCTGTAAAATGAGAGGTACAGTTTATTTTCTGCTACCCTGTCAAGATGTTGACTCGGTCAGTTTTGACAAGTTTGTTTCATTGTGCTGTATCATTATTTATTTACAGATGTAATACCAGATACTTCCTTGCAGAGCCTGATCATATTGTCAAAACTTGGTAGGAAACAGCAAAAACAGAAAATCTGCTGATGGCTGAAATAAGAGAATTAAATCTGGAAATAGGCCCACCTTGCATTTGCCAGACTTTCAGAGGTGCCATTTCATTGGTGCTTTCCACTAAATGCTTCCTCAGCTCCTTAAGCTGTTCTTTGAGTTCTGGGTAGAGGGTCCTGGTGAGAGAAAGATGAACAGAATACATGCATCTGTTAAACAAGAGAGTGGCTGGATTCACAGGTTAATTTCATTATTTTCTGGTTAGTTTATCAGAGATGTCGTCAGTGCTTTAAGGCAGGAGGAAAAACAGGAGAGAGTGTGGTGCAATTCCTTGACCTAATCCAAGCCTTGAATTTTTATCATAGCCTGACACAGAGACACTCACTTGAGTTTGCCAAAAAGGAATCCCTGGACCTCATCCACCGGATCATTCTCTCCGATCACTGTAGCATTCACCTCCGCCCCTGCAACCACAATCAATTAACTCGATTTTCAAGTCAGGACTCCTCTGGGATTACAACATTGTGGGCATGTGTGTATTGACTGTGTGTCTTCCTGTGAGTATGTACACCTTGGACTTGCGTGTCATCCTTTGCTTTGTACTCCTGGCTTTTGATGGCCAGCTCCACTCCATACCCAGACAGATACACTTTCTTTCCACTTGACTTCTGCAGAAGAAAAAAAGGAGGACACTGTGTAAAAAAAGATGGGCAGCAGAAGTCTTCTTCATTACATCCTCGTAACTGAGTCACACACCACTGGAGGATGCGTTTAAATGTGTTTGCATGTGCAAACACATTCAAAAGACACAGTTATGTCAGTTTGACAGTAACCGTGCTGCACTGATGACAAAGTTAGCAAGATATTTTTGTTTTTTCTTGTATTCATTCCACTTGTAAAAACAAATCCCACTTACATTATAAACACATATGCTTGCTGACTATCTTCCAAGTGTAGACAACCAGCTTCCTAAGTACTTAAGCTACTAACTGTCCCTGGTCTGGCCCCAAAGCTATAAGCACAGAGTAAGAGTTAAATGTTACAGCCTTTCTAGTGCCCAGGACACCCTGCCTAACGGACAGATGGTGAGAATAATTTTGCATAATCAGAGGGAGGAGAAAAAAAACCGTTATCAAATGCATTTGCATGTGAGGGGAAAAGTAATCCAACTTGAGAAACTTGCACTCCAGCATGAGAAACTGGAGAAGCTCTTTTCATCCCAGGTGTAAATGAGGAGCCCTCTTAAACTACAGAAGTTTTTTTTTAAGATGAAGATAAAGTAACTTTGGGATTTCACCTCATGACTACTTAGAAGGACATAACAATTCCTGACGTGGAAGAAGGTTGCTTTATTGAAAATTTCATAGTAACAAACGTGTAACTACATATATACACTACAGTTGATTACTAATTTAGTGATCAAATTTCTATCTAATTACTTTTATGTCAATCTCAATCTATGTAATGTGATCTTGTCATTTAAATTATATTAGAAGTAAAGCAATTCTGTTCTTGGATGTGAAACACTTACAGCCAGGTAGTGGCGAAGCACATAGGTCACAGAGCCTTCATTAACTTTGGATAATATGACTTTGTGAAGCCTCTGAAAATCTGCTGTCCCAAACTGGGCATAAAGAATGACAACAGGAGCATCTGGATTTGAGCCTGGGTATTTATGATCGCCTTTAAAAAGGTAGGGCTTCGGCCTGAAAAAGAGACAGGGATGTCAGTCATAAAAGCTGCCCATAATTTTAGAATTCATAATCCTTCTGGCTTACTTGTAAGTTATTTTATTTACCTTTGAGGTGCAGTTTTTAGGAGTCCTACTAAGTTTTCCGTATCGCAGGTCTTCTCTCCATGGATGCTCAAAAAAGCTGAGCAGTCAGAGGGAGGAGGCTCAGTGGACGCTATCTAAAAATATAACAAAAAAAAAAGCATCTTCAATAATAATATAATCCCCTTCACATGCATGTACAAGCCTTCAAAACAGCTTTAAGTCATCCTCCTGTTACCTGTTGGAAGGAGTGTACTGTTGCAGAGTAATCTCTCAGGGAGAGGGAAAACTTCAGCATGTTTAACTGGACGGAGCTGAGCAAGGCACTGGCTCTCTTCATGATCAGATCATAGTAGGCCTGATCTGTGTCTGTGTGAGGATAACAAATGCACACATATAAAATTTCATTGTGGCCTCCTCCCTCTCTAGAGGACCTATTATGCAGCTTCATATTTTAACTCTTGGACTCTACTAAGTAGCTTTGTGTTATTCACAGCTCAGAATAATCCTTTTGATGTTATACTGGGCTGTGGGGCAACACCACCTTTCACCACAGATCATCTCATCTTACTTTAGGCCAGTGTTTCTCAAACTATGGGGCGCAGGGTGCAAACGACCTGGGAGAAAAGTCAGGTGGAACAAATGTTGAAAATCGGATTAATTTTCATGGCGGAAGAAGCAAACGTTAGCAGGTACGTTAGCACAGCGACTAGCGAAACTCTCCACCGTCATCGTCTGCTTGTGTACATGAAGCCGTCGTGCCGCCGCTTCGACACTGAAGGAGAGCCCACCCCACTCCTGGACCGCACTTCGCGTGGGGCGTGAAAAGATTTCATCCGGCAAAGTGGGGCATGACGGAAAATGTTTGAGAACCACTGCTTTAGGGTAACCCCTAACTTCTTCTGATCAGGCAGAAGGTCTATCAGCAGGTGGATGGGACTCCTGTCCTGAGAGAATATCTGTTCTCACTTATAACATAAGGAGCCAAGAATAAAAAAATATATAGTGTCAAGAGCAGTCTGAAGTCTGAGTTTTCACAGGGAATACTTGCGCATGTGCTGACCTCAATATTTGACCAAATTTAATATGAGCAACCACCACTGCTACAGTATATATAATAAAGAAAATAAGGAAATTATGTTACTGCAGTTCTGGTCTAACTGAGATACACTTTTTATTGTGTTACTGATCCAACGAGTATGTGGCTAAAACACTGACAATGCAATTACTGCCAAGATACTGCATAGACATCATAAATTCAGCTGCTCACAGCGTTGAAACTAAAAGTGAAAACTTGTCCACAGAGTCCAAAGTTTTACTTTACCGTCATGCTCTCCTTCTATGTTTTGATTGGCCTCTACAAAGTCCCAGAACTTTTCTTGGCTCTCCTCTGCCATGAACTCACTGGGGAAGAAGAACATGAAGGTGGCAGTTTCACAAGCTGGAAATGCATACAGTGTCAGCTATTGCAAACAGCACAACACCTAAAGCCCTTAATTATTCATAGTGTTACTCAAGGTTGTATCAGTGAGACAGAAGTGTAGTTTAAACTCACTTAGAGGACAGTCAGTAATGACCTCAGAACACTGATTTATCTATTATTTGCTTCGGAAATTGAATTTGTATGTAATGCAGCCAAAGTACTGCCACTGCTGAGCAGTCTAGTGTCATACCTGGCCTCCAGCAGCAGCGGTGTATCAGCCCATTTGGTTGTAAGAGTGGTTGTGACAGCCTTTGAGTCTGCACCCCCAGATGCTGCAGAGAGCAGCGAGAGCAGCACGATCCACAGAAGCCACATCCTCAAGCCTACACCTGAGATAACAGAAGAGGTGGGAAGTGATGCTAAAGAATCACAGAAGAAATGTATCAAGAATGTGCTACAGGCGCTGAATTTCCACATTGCCGTGAAACTCTGGCTTAAAATACACAGTGTGAATGATAGTATCATCCTGCCCATTGTGCTATATAGTAGTGAAGAATGGAGCCCACTCAGCCACCAAAGTAGATTATAATGTTATCCGGCTCTGTATGAATTGGCAGAACATCCCACTGCTGATAGTGATAAAACACAGAGGCACATCCTAACAAACTACAAGCTCAGTGACTGCAAAGACACAACCGAAAGATGAAGACAATAAAAACAGGGAAACTGAAATACAACACAATATGTGGCCGCTTTTCGACAGACGAAGCTGAGATACACTTCCACTGCAGTGCAAAACCTTCAATGAAACAGGGAACATTTGTGTTAACGGTTCAGCTGTTATTCCAGCTTTCTAAGGACTCCGTTAATTACCTCTCAGATTAAAAAACACAAATACAACATACTGCAAATACTGTATACAATCAACATTTACTCTTAAAGCTATATTAATAACATAGCAATTACTTACAGTCTGTGAGTTGAGGTGACTCTATGTCACCTCAACTCAAGTTCTTGGTCCCAAGCTTTGAAGCATGCAAACAACATTGCCGGCTAATATAATTTTACAGTATTACTTATAGTAGCATTACACCATAATTATACTGTATAGATTTAGTAACTGTAAGGGCATGAATGCCACATAATTTATTTATTTTACTGAATTAACATTTTACAGCAATATGACAGAAATAAAATTAGACCTAACAGGAAATACATTTTCCTTTGGGGTCTTTATATTTGAGTTAGTGTGTTAACCAAGCTACAGATGAAGCTGTTTGACTAGCAAGGATTCTAGAAATTCTGATATTTTAATACAACAAAATCAGGGTTGATTTGCCTTGTCATAATGTTATTACAATGAATTCATACTCATATACCAGTTTTCTCAGTGAAACTTTGTACCACTCATTGATTTTTTTATATGACCACAGTATGGTGTGTGAAAATTTCTGACCGCACTGAAAGAGCTATTATTCAGTGCCACAGGGTGTGCATAACAGACCTTTATCTGCTTTCCACTGAATCATATTAAGATCTGATCAAATCCTGTTATTAAATAAAAAGTCTGCCAATAAATGGTTCCAAGCAAGTAGCTTGTTTTATAGATATGACTTATATATAAGAGTCATTCTTAACAGTGGGACACATTGCACTGCTTCAACAAGTGTTGTATCAGAAAACATCCTTAAAAATCCTTGTTAACATTGTGATACTGCCTTTAGCAGTGCTGCCGACAATGCAAGCTTGCCAAACACAGTAGGATACTGCTAATTTGCTAAGCGACAGAAACACGGTTGTGAAGTGTTCACCTAAGGCAAGGTACCAGATCCTCTCCCCCGGCTGTGCAACTGAATCTACATGTTTGAATACTTAGCAGGGATACAAGATTACACACATAAAAGAAATATTAAAGAAAGGAAACACCTGATCATTGTTAATCACTTTAAGGAAAAAAGTGTAATTTATCCAAACAAAGCTGGATTTTTAAATATATTCCTCATATTATGCAGAACTTATTACTTACCTGTGCACGTTAAGCTGCCCATAACATAACATAACGTAACGTAAGGTAACCTAACATAATGCTTCCCAATAACTATGACAGTAACAGTTATGTTAAGGCTGAAACTAAACCTTATTTCCATATTATGTTAATATGACAATTATTCTTTGGGATGCACACCTATTAACCACACAACAATGTCAGGCCTTGCTGATTATTATCTGGAAATAAAATAACATTTACCAAAGGCAGTGGCTGATGTTTATCTTTTGTGCCTTATCAATTTTGCCCTGGGTCAAAGCTGGTAACAACAAAGACAAATGAACAAACAAACAAAAAATATTAGTATCTGCATCAAATGTTGATCAAATTTAAACATCAGTACGATCAGGTTTTCAAAATTGCTGCATCTGAGAATGAATTTTTTTTTGTATTCAGGAAGGCTTGAAAAAAGGTTGGTCTCAGTGGAAACTTTAGGAGTAAGATGCACTAAAGAAATACTAATGTCCTAGTTTCTTTGTATTACCTGGCTCGATAAACCCTAAAAACCCAGTCAGAAATTACAGATATCAACTTTGTCTACTAACCCAGACTTTCCGCTTCAGGCTCTGTGTATGTTCACATAAAACCTGGTGTTATCAAATATCATTTCACTCTTCCTCTGCACAAAATTGATCAATTGAGTGCTGTCGACTTCAGACATTATTACAGGAACTGGTGATAGAGCTCTCCAAAGAACAGGCTATAAATATAATGACAAAAGCCAGCACCAGTAAATGTATTTATACTCACCTGCCACTTCATCTTTACATCTCAACTGCTTGTTTGGGCAAATAGCTAATCAGCCAATCACATGCCAGCAACTCAATTAATTTAGGCATGTAGAAGTGGTGAAAATTACCTGTTGAAGTTCTTCCCCATTCTGATGCTCGAAATGGGGAAGGAAGGTGATTTAAATTACTTTGAACATGGTGGTTGGTGCTAGACAGGATGGTTTGAGTATTTCAGAAGCTGCTGATCTACTGGGATTTTCAAAGCCATCTCTAGGGTTTACCGAGAATGGTCCGAATAAGAAAAGATATCCAATGAGCAGCAGTTCTCTGGGGGAAAATGCCTTGTTGATGCCAGAGATCAGAGCAGAATGGCCAGACTGCTTCAAGCTGACAGGAAGACAACAGTAACTTAAATAACCACTAGTTATAACCAAGGTATGCAGAAGAGCATCTCGGAATGCACAACACATTAAACTTTGAAGCACACCAGCTATAGCAGCAGAAGACCACACTGTGTGCCACTCCTGTCAACTAAACACAGGAATTTGAAGATATAATTGCACGGGTTAACCAAAATTGTACAATAGAAGAATGGAAAAACCTTGACCAATCTGATAAGTATGATTTTTGCTGTGACATTTGGATAGTAATATCAGAATTTGGTGTGAACAATATGAAAGCATAGATCCATCCTGTCATATATCAGCAGTTCAGGCTGGTGGTGGTGGTATAATGGTATAGGTGATATTTTTGGCATACTTTGGACCCTTTAGTACCAATTGAGCATCATTTAAACACCACAATCTACCTAAGTATTGCTGCTCCATCCTTTTATGACCATAGTGCACCCATCTTCTGATGGCTGCTTCCAGCAGGATAACACACAAAGCCAGTTTCTTGAACATAGAAACTAATCCAACAGAGCACCTTTGTAGAGCCACCTTCGTGACACTAAAAATTTAAACTTAGTCCATTAATCTCGCTTTTAGAAAACCCCTCTGAATACTGAAGGTGATAAGTGTTTTGGCTCAGTGCTTATTGACAGGACAGAGACACCTAATGACACAGGAGGGCGAACCAGGTCTCACCATAATTTCAATAAGATATCCCAACTATTTTAAAATAAATAATGATTGAAACAACTAATCCAAGCTGGCAGTTATCTTGCATTGGTCCTTAATGATATCCTGTCTTATAGATAGAAGGGGTATGTATAACCCATTGCGTACACAACACTTGATGGAAAGGCATCTGGATGCATACAGAGCGAGTCAAAATCTAAGCAGGATACTAAATATGTATGTAAGTCTGAGTGATCAAAAAGAGGCACGATATCATAATGTTACACACTTCTATAGCAATTTTGCACTACGTTACACCAGAACAGGATGCTGAAGCTGTAAACAAGAAGTACCATTATCCCTATCCAATAGGAGAGTTCAGCGTGGCTCCTTCCTCCAATGACTGTACAGTTTGAACATCCGGACTGGCTTAATGACAACCCTCGGAGCTGTCACATTAGCTCTAACCACGAGCTAACTGCTAATTATAATCAACACCTCACACGTTAAGGTTTTACTGATTTAATCAGCTTTAATGTCTGATGATTTCTCAATTCAGAGCCCATTCAGAGGTGGAAAACTAAAGGCGCGCTAACGCTACCTGCAAATCAACGCTAGCTAACGCCTTCTGCACAAAAGGAAAACTACCCGATTTTACCGGTTTCTGTTTACTTACACGCACAAAATCTCACATCCTCTGTAGAACAACAACAAACAGCATTGAATACAAGCGCACACAGCTCCACAACACAGAAAATGAATGATTTATTCTCACCGAAGCCGGCTCCGTAGCTTCCTGCATTCATGATCCGCAGAGAGTAGGCGGGTCTTGTCGGCCACATTAGGCAACCGCAATGTTGCCTGTTCAAAATTGCTGAAAATCTCGAGCAATACGTTATTGACCGAAACGTGGACCCAGAGTAGCACATTTCAGCGAGAGCTAATTAAAACTAAAGAGTGGGGAACGTAACTTAAAAAAATAAAAATCTACTACTAATAATATTATTATTATTGGCTAAACGACATTCTGAAGTAAAGCAAAAAAGTATTTTCCTCATTTAGATAAACTATAGGAAAGCACATTATTTTTAAAAGTGCTAGGAGTGAGTGCTAGGATAGGAAACTTTGGATCCTGGCATTCACTGGATGTTTTTTGACAATGAACAACCACTTAAAAATTGTTGAAAACTACACTACCTTTGGCAATGGTACTCGTCAGAGGAAGAGGCCTCTCCCAAAGACCCAAAGCATTGTCTCTCCTGGCTTGCTTTCTGCCAGTGGTCAGAGGTGGGAAATAAGGAAGTACAAATACTTCAGATAACAAACACTTTGTGAAACGGCCTGCAACTAAGGGTGTAGTTTCCCTAGAATTAAATGGAATTTCCATGTATTTTACCTGAAATTACAATGTAATTATATTTACCTGTGAATGCCTAAAGGTAGATACACTAGAATAAGTGGCTAATAATTCAGGATTTTACAGGAAAGAAGGAATAATTATACTGTAAGTACTTTTAAGTAGTGTGCAACTTCAGGTATTTTACAGGAAAGGGGACACAAATTGTACTGTAAGTATTTTTAACTAGTATGTAATTTTCTGGTATTTTAGCAGAAAAATAAACAATATTTCCCCATCTGTAAATACGCTGTACTTTTTGGAGCGCGGGTCATAAAATGTTACAGCTTAACCTTGCCTTTTTAGATTTATACTGCTGTATGCATTACACTGGTGTGCATCATGGATGTTCCATTATTCAATTGTCCTCTTATATTACATATTGTGATAAGGACTGTTCTCCCATTCCTACTTAGCAGGGGGGAAAAAAGACTAGCAGACATTTATGCTAAACATTTGAAGTTAAATATTATTACACTGTAATTTCAGATAAAATTCGACTTAATTATGGGGGAATTCCACCCTTAGTCTTGGCCCATATTATAAAGTGTTGTCATAATTTGTTACTGTACATAAGTAGAATTTTCTGCTATCTCTACTTTACTTTCGTATTTATTTTTATGACAACTTTATTTGTCAGAAAAATAAACAAAACAATAATCAGAAGGTGAAGAATGGCTGTACTTTTGCCACTTCTGTCAGTGGTGAATCCTTCTGTCTCCTGTCATAAAAAAAAGAAAGAAAAAAACATACCAGAATGGGGCCACCTCCTTGACCTCTATGAGTCAATTCTGCACCTACAGTGCTGTGCAAAAGTCTTGAGCCACCCCTCATTTCTTTATATTTTGCTGGGAAAATGAGAAATAGGTGCAGCGATTTATTGAAACATGTGCAAACATAAATGGAAATACAGTATATGAGGCATAAGCAGCATTTGCGCAATTTTAACAAGCTTGGAATATTTGGTATGACAATATTTATTCTTCAACAGGGCTGAAGCACAGAACTCTAGGAAGTCTCTGTGGGGCTCCTTCGTTTTTTGGTCTCTCACACATCTCTTGATTTTTCTTTGAACAAATAATTTACCCACCAACTGTATACAATAATCTGTAGTGTCATTAGGGTAGTGAATAACGAACTGTTCACATACCATATTGCACTATTCACTTCCATCATCTTCCATCACAACTTCTTGCTCACTATCTACAACACAGACAGCCTGATGCTGCCTTCATCCTTTTTGGTGCACATCAGAAGTCAGAGGTCAAGGCACACCATAATAACTGTAAATACTTATTTAAAGTTTAAATAAGTGTCCAAACCTATTTGTGTTTATGGAACTGCAACACTACAGCACCTTGGTTAAGTTTGCTGAATAACATGTTACAATGCATTAAGTTAAATGAGGTTTATGATACGTGCAATGATTTAACATATAATAGCTACTTTCTGTTATGGTTCACTCTAATGGTGGATGTACTGGGTGATACACATACATGAAATGGTTTGCGAGAGTGTATGCAGAACGAGCAAAAGCTAAATAACCTACAAACTAACAACCTACATTTCCCCCTTTAAAAAATGATTGAGAAGCAGTGTCATTGCAATATTTTAAAATGCTATTTCATCAGCTCGAAATGCACTGGCTTCCTCAAAATACCTTGCTTACCTCATGGCACACCAGCCAATACAGTTTAATGCTGCTTTGATGTTAGGATTGCTAAGCTTTCAATTGAATCTGCTATCAATACAAATAATTGCTAGGAATAACTTTTGTTGGCTGCCTTTGGTCCTGTTCTCTGGCAAGATAATCCCACATGTCAATAATGTTGAGGTCCAGGCTCTGGGGAGGCCAATCCATGACTGATAATGTGCCAC
Source organism: Australoheros facetus (assembly GCA_030220045.1). Taxonomy (NCBI): domain Eukaryota; kingdom Metazoa; phylum Chordata; class Actinopteri; order Cichliformes; family Cichlidae; genus Australoheros; species Australoheros facetus. Next base: position 21,171 of record JASGAU010409997.1, read on the forward strand.
TCTTTTCTGTGTTCATAATTCCATCAGTTTTGACAAGATCTCCAACAACACTGGCTGAAATACAGCACCAAACCATGACAGAGCTTCCACCGTGCTTTACAGATGATATATACTCTCACTGTTGTACCTCTCTCCTGACCTTTTCTATTCATACTGATGACGATTTTAACCAAAAAATTTCAAATTTGGATCAGTGAGCCTTGCTGCCCATGAAGGAGGTCCATTACCAGTGGACCTCCAAAACGGCAGGTCTTGTTGGATATTCCTGCAGTGGTTAGTGGCATCCCACAAGATCTGCCATTTTGGAGAATCTCTCACTCAGAATACTACACTTCCCCGTCAATTTCAATGACAAATAGTTTATATATACACACATATATTGGTGCCAATATGTCTGACCCCTTAACAGGTGTCACTCTAATGAGAGAAGATTTTCACTTCTCCTTTCAGTGGTTTTGAATGATGTGACTGGTTAGTATGCATATTCTGGAGTCATGTCTCTGCCATTGATCCAAACCAGAGT
>JASGAU010409997.1:21734-44193 GCA_030220045.1 Australoheros facetus
CTGTAAAAGAGGGAGCATTGTTCAGTGTGAAGTGGCTGATCTGTATGTATTTGGGACTTTAGGTATTACTTTGAAACGCAGCCCACAGAATAATGCATGCCGTATGCACAGTATAATAACCATGGGAAATAAATCCTGTATCCTAAAGCACGTATAGCTGTCCCTTTGGATAAAAGTATTTGTTGCGTGGTAATGAAAAAGTAGATACACTGAAAGTCCTTTTACTTTAAAAGGAGCACCTGGGATCGTTTTGTAAACCTTTACCTTGAGTTCATGTGCTATCTTTTGGATAGACAATCCCTTTGGGGCAGATTGGAAAAATGTGCCAGACTCTCTTTCTACCTGTTGTGTGGTCTTGATAAAAAAAAAAAAGGATGAAAGGTTTCGAGACAGTGTCCCAGGGTGCAGAGACATGGCTCTTGCTTTTTAATTTACTTGCTCTGCAGCCTAAATTAAATTGGACAGTTGATCCTCCAGAGGGAGCAGTTCCAGGGTTTGATTTAACATTATATAAAAAGCAGCAACATTAATTATCCTTCTGGATTTGACCTTCATTTTGACGTGCCCATGCGGACACACTCACACTCAATCTAACACATACGCACACAAAATCAGCCGTATCCGTATTAGAAGAGGCCAAAACATCCCATTAGTCCACATAAGTATAGCTAAAACTGGTCTCACACACATACGCACATTGCCCACAGGGCCTGTTCATCTGTCAAGAAGGTGACATCTTCAGATGAATTATGGGAGATGGTTGTCATCTTCTCTGGGGTCACATTTGAAATGGCGAGCTCGGGCTGTGGGCTCCCTCTCCTCACACTATCACACGTCAGCCATTTTAGAGGTTGAAAGCTTCGACGGGGGACCAAAACGACCTCAATTAAACCTCCATTAATATTAATACATTTTGTCGTTTCACGTGAGTTGCTGCTAATTAAATGTGTCCCTGACTGTATAATGAGGGTCAGCCGGGGTCACCAACATGAAGCTAATTCACCACATAACAGCCACGAAAAACTCAGGGCCGATCTGAGCAGGACACACGTTTGATGAACGTGTTGTTTTTTTACCTCTCCTGCACGGCGGCATTTTTCACGATTCTGTTCTCCTCCTGGATGCACGTGTCTCTTCATGTGAACATATTACCCCCTTTAACAGCCTTAGATTTTATGGCTGGCAGAGCCCCATGGGTTTGTGTCCTGCTACATTTCCCCAACATCAACATTTATGTTGAGGTTAATAAGTTTGCATCAGATCAGCTCTTTATGAGACACACACACACAATAAACACACATTTTCAAACGTAATAGGATTGTGAGATTCCTCAGATCGGACTCCCACAGCAGAGCACTCCCCGGGAGGTTGGATTCTTCTGTTCAATCCTGCAGTATCACGAGAGGTGATTTGATGTTGACCTGGGAGATTAACCAGACGTGGAGTGGAAGGTCAGATAACAACCCCAGATGGTCTATCTAATCATATTTATTTTATTGCTAAAGGGAAAATGCGCACTCCCACACTGGACTGCTCTCTCTCATTGCCCTCTGCGCTCACTGCCTGACAAAACAGGGCATTGAAACTCTGCAAATTGTTTGAGTAGAGAGATTTATCCGCATTGTATATTTGACGATGAAGGTCTAAGCCATGCAACTGCTGGAAATGACTCAAGCTGAGACAAAAGAACGAACTCCGTCGTGACCAGTGCCAGTGCCAGCAGGGCAATCCTCCAGAACTACAATAGCCTGGCTCGATGCACGTAAGGGAGCAACTCAGTATGAACTTATCTGCAAAATTCCATGCTGAAAATAAGCAGTAATAATGCCAGAGTTTCTTTGTTTGCACAGAGCACGCATGGGACCAGCACTGAGGAGCTGTAGCCAGTTTGACCTCCTAATAATGGACTGCAGCCAGAGTCCGTACAATCACTCAGAGCTGGATTTCCACCGCAGGAGCGACTGAGCACTTTCTCTCCCAAACACTCACATGCACATGTTCAGCTGCACAAAAGCTGTCCGGCCCTCTGCAGCGGTCGAGCCATTATTGTTTGTTTAGTCCAGCTGCACTTGAAATGACAGCGACCCAGAGCTAGGGGGAGGATTAAAGACTGCGTTCAGTCTAATACACCATTTGCCAGCTGCCAGAGAGGCTCCGCAGCTCTTCCTTTTCTCTCCTGCTCCTCTGTTCATACGTCAGGCAGAAAAAAAAAATCATCTCTTTCCTCCTGCCCTACATAAAGACTCTCTCTGATTCCTCATCTCCCTGACACTCCAGCTCTTGTTGGTGCCAGCTTTGATCTCGCTCCAGCCAATTGCCCCTGCCCGTCACTGTCCGGGCAAATTATTTTCTATGCCTGCTTCGATAGGTCAGAGTTGAAGCTCACTGGTGTGTTGATGAGACAGGGTGAAGGCCTCTCCTCTGCAGGCTCAGCCAAGGACAAGGAATTATATTTATACAGACTGCAGTCCTCTCCCTCACAAACACTTACCTGCCACAGCAGAGGAAGAAGCATATTTGTGTGCATGTAAGTGCATTAGACAGGCTCAGAGTGTCTGCAGATTGAATTAGGCTGTAGATCACTGGTGACAGGACTGAGGGCCGTCATTAGGTGGGGAACAGGCTTCTTTATGGGGTCACAGTCGCGCAGTTAGTGTAGGCGAGAGGTAAAAATGTCCTTAAGTTACAAATTGGCCCGCGAATGGGAGTGTGGAAACCTGCAGGTCTCGGCTCCCACTCAAGTTGTCAAAAAATCACTGAGTGTAAATGAATACGTGGCTTGTTTTCAAGTTCAGTACCTTAGATGTAATTTCCATGTCTAAAAAAAAAAAAAATTATTAAAAAAAGTCAAAAGGGAGATATTTTTTCACGCTCGATAATAAAGCGACAGAACGGGAAACATCAGAAATGACACGCAGTGACAACCACAACACAGTCTGGTCTGTAAAAATGAAATATTTTAATTGGTGGCTTGATGATTCATTTTTGCAATCATAAGAAACAATCCCAGAAAGATGCATACAGAAGGAGCCAGAGACAGACTGCACACCAATTCAAAAAAAAAACAAACAAACAAAAAAACCCATCATCTCTATCACACTCTTTAAAAGAAATAAAATAAAAGTATGATGCTAGCGACACCTGGGTTGCTTCATTGTCACAAAGAAAATGCTGTTAAGACATCAGATATACATAGAGATCAGACACAAAAATCTGAGCATAGCTTCAGAGCGTCATTTACTGGAATCATTTCGGTGAAAGGTTTGAGATTTTCTCTCTCACTCTGTTCAGGTACAGGGAGTATTTTTGAGGACTACTACACTTGAAACTGGGACGCTGAAAATGAAAACACTCTTGAGATAGAGAATTGGTGTCGTATTTGTTCCGAAACCACTAATGCAGAGCCAGATATTATTGGTTTGGAGCCAAAACACGGACTAATGTGAGTGTGAATCTGAAAAGGAAGTTGTGGGCAAAATGCCTAGAGCTTGGAGTGGAGGGGGGAAAAAAAACTCTCTGGTTTGAAGAATACAATGACCGGGAGGGAAAAATATGAAAAGGGGAGCTCTCTCTTTCCGTATCCATTTCTCCTTTCCCTATTGCATTACTTTAAAGAAGCATATTGACTCTGGATGTGTCCCAGTACATTTTCATCATCCCCCCCCTTTGTTCTTTTCTCCTTCATAAATCATCCCTGATTTAAAAGGAGCTGATCAAATAGAGAGAGACGCAGGAGGACGGAAGGATCCGGCCTGTTAAATTTCAGCAAAATTGTTCCCTTCAGTTGAAAAATAAAATTAACAACCAGATGCATCATGTTATTTATGTGGATACCAGGAAAGCAGGTTGTTTGCCCGGATCCTTTGACAGAGGACACAAAACGCGGACTACATTCAGTTTTAGATTCTTCCCGTCCCACTTTGACATTCTCTTAGTTTTCCCGCCTTATTGCTGAGAGTCTTTGCTTGCAGGCAGGGTCGATGACGGAGTTTATCCGACTCGAATCCAGTTTTGAACCTGAATCCTTTCAAAATGCTTCGCTGCATGCAGGTGAAGCAAATACTTTTAATGTTCCCAGCCTGTAACTTGAGCCTAAAAAAAAAGGAGGGATGAACACTGTGACACAAAGTCTTGATTAAGTGATAATGACCAGATGTAGCTTACTTTGCACCATCTTTTTCAATGAGCTAGGTGCTATTAATTTGATGACCTTAAAGTATTGATTATATGCCTGAGACGTGTTAAGCTAACCAGATAAGTCCACCTGCAGTTAGAGAAAGGAAACAATCATTGGCAGAATACAGAAAATTGCAGATATCTTTCAACTGCTGCGGACTTAACATCGATTAGCTACAGCTGACTCAAACCGCTGCCATTACAGCCCCATCTGTGACCTTGTCACTCCTTATATTACTTTGTGATTCAAAGTTCCCACACAACCCTTAGGCTATAAAGTCAAAATCTTACTTTCTGACCCGTTTATCCAGGCACAAGTTGAGTCTCCAGTTATTTCTGTGATAACGCAAGTGACTACTTACTGCGCAAAACAATAAAATGATCACCCTGGGCTAAAGAGGCATTTAAATCCGATCTTTCCACAGGCTTCCTCTGTGTCGGAACATCAACCTGTGCCAGTAGCTGGCACGCTGTGTGGAAACAGTTTTTGGTCATGCCCCATGCAAATATTTAACTTTCCGGTTAAAGAGCTGGCCCCTGTGGGAACATGAAAAAGCCTTTGAAGATATGACCAGCTGCTGGATAACAAGTTTGGATTCCCTCCTGCAGTTTGCATACAGAATGCTACATGACCAAATCACAGAATAACATACAGAAACCTAAGGTCATAAAGGAGATAGATCCCACTCACTTTACTTATCACTGATGGACAAAAATGTACATTAGGATTTAAAGTTATTGTATTGATAAGTTTTTATATGTAGCCTCATCATGGGAAGGAGACAAAAAAAAGGTTTAAAAACAGGACACGGGGGAAGGGGAGGAGTATTATTGGCTTGCATCACTGTGAGGGTCACACTGCTCTGACATGCTGCCGTCCACCACTTAAAAAAAAAGAAAAAAAATGGCATTATAATTGGTCATGAAATCCCTCATTCACAAAACTCATCAGGCATCCTCAGTCATTCAGGCTCACTATTTACAAAGGCATTACACATACGCCAATCAAAGGCATACTGTACATACTATTTACACACGCTCGCAGAATTGCACTCATCCACACAGACTCACGAGTAGTCAGAGAAGTTACTGTAGTATAATGCAGACATAGTTTCGGCAATAATTATGGTGACTACGATCCCAGTACATAGAGGCACTGCTACCTCGCCCTGTCCGTTCCTCAGGGTAAAATACAGCTCCCACTAATGAACCGCAGGTCACCAGCGCTGTGTGCGCCCTTTCAGCAGGTAGGGCGGAGGCTTCCTTGAGACTCCTACTTTTACAACGCAGTCAGAAGTTAAAAAAATAATAAAAGAAAAAAAAGAAAAAGGAGGAATAAATGGAGAAACTGAAAATGCCACCCACTGCATTAAGAGCTCACATTGCCATGGTGACCAGAAGTTCCACGGCTCCCATCTCAAGCATTTGTCTGAGTTAAGGCTTCCAAAGCGCTTGCCGCTCGCACAGTTCCTGGCAACAACCTGCAGCGCACACTCACTCCTCTCCCTCCCTTTGATTTCTTCGCACCTATGTGAGATTCAGCTCTGTAATTGGCTGTCATTCTCTGCAGGACCGAGACCCAAAAAAGGAAAGAAAAAAAAAGGAGAAATAATGAACTTATCAAGCGACAGGAGCTGTGGAAACCTTCACCAGAAAAACAGCCCCCCAACCCCCCCAAAAGAAGCAAGGCTTCAGTAATGGCTATGGTCCATAGTACATCAATCCAATCCATTAGCTTTGACATATAAAACAAATAAAAATAAAGAAATAAAGGAATCACTTTTCTTTAGGCAGCAATGTTGGTCTCAGTGTTATTACAATTGTGCTTTTTAAAAAAAAGCATCAACACAGAAGGAAAATACAAATAAAATCATCCTTAAATGAGAATGTCACTATTTCATGGCTAAAGCATGTTCACGGGTGAGATGGCAGATTTTTTTTTTTTCTTTTTTAAAGCAGAAAGCTTTTATTACACAACTGAGGCCAACTTTTCTTTCTGTCTTTCTGGGGCAGTCTCTGATGTACTCCCACCATTTTCTTTGTTCGGCCCAGCTATCAGCACACTTTCATAGCTCTCCCAGTTCCTTTGAAATAGGAGAATCCAGGAAGTAGACTGGTCCATTTTTTTATATTTTTTTTGTTGCAAGGATTAGCGGGAATTCACAGACTTAAATTCATTTTCTCATGCCCCATATGAGACGGAGAGGAATACAGGAGGAGGAGCGGAGGCGAGGGAGCTGGTTGGGTTACTCAGCTGTCAGCGACTTTTAAAAATATCTCCCCTTCTCAGTCAGTAATGATGATGGGAGAGACAAAGAAATGCACAGGGGAGGCAAGGGCAAGCAGGCGCTAATAACAACTGGGCAAACCTCAATAATGTGAGCTGATGCAATCGACCAAGCTCAGGTTTCCATAGCAACCCACTTAGATTCTGATTCCCGCAGCCCAACTCTGGTAAAGTCTGTTTTTTATTTTATTTTTTTCAGTCAGTTGGGTCTTTGAAGCAGGCGCCGCTTTCTGTGAGTGTGTGTGTGTGTGTGTGTGTTTGCATTTCACATTACATATGCATGTCTGTTGTTTGTTCTCATTCTTCTGCTACCAGCGGTTGATGATCTGGTTCATATAGTCCTCAGTGGGGAGCCTGCTTCCCGCCTCCTCCGTTCTGCCTCCCTCCTCACCCTCCTCCCGCCCCTCCCTCTCCCCGTCTCCATCCTCCAGTGTTGACACCAAGCTCTGCTGGCTGCGGGAGGGCCACAGGCTGACGCCCAGGCCCTGGTGGTTCTGCTGCATGTGGTTCTTAACGCGCTGCAGCCGCCTCTCCTGCTGTCTGGTGTACTGGTAGCGCTGCTGGAACAGATCCTTGGCGTAGTCGTACAGCTCCATGTCTAGCTCGTTAAGCTCCTCTATACGCTGGACCTATTGACGAGAGAGCAGAAGAAATGTTTGTTTTCTTTAGCTGGGTCAGATGGAGAGAAGCTTGGAACAGAAAGGAAAAGGGGAAAACAGGTGACTAAAGAGAGAAGATTATTGGCTTTTCCAACAGTTCCAACAGCTCCCGGATCTTTTTTTGGGATGCACTGATTTCTAATCAGTATTGTTTTGATCCAATCCATCAGACTAAACTATTACATGCTATAGACTTTTGGAGTTGACCCCTCGCTCTAGTTTGAGGAACCTGAAAGGGTCAGTCATGGTGGAACCTTCGGGAGCACGATGCCCCGACTGCCTCGCGTTCCACTTTGTGCTCTGCATCAAGGACAGCCCGGCTGTTTGCTGACAGTGCAAAAAACACGCTGTGTTCCCTTATCGGGCGTGTAGATGTAGGAGAGGGCAAAAAGAAAACTCTGTGGAGGGATAAAGGTCAGAACACAATGACCATACTTGAGACACGTGTTCATCTCTCGTTTGGTTTCTTTTAAACTTAAAGAGAAAGAGAGATGCATCACAACTAAGAAAAACACATGGAGCTATGTTTGTCCAGCTGAATGTATTACCACCAGTTTAGCCATGGTATGGATTGGTACTAGCGTCTGGTATTCCTTTCATCTTGCTCTGTCTTTAAGAAGCAGTTGGGAGTTTATTTCAAGGCCTACATTTGTTTATCAGCTTCTGTCCACTCCTAGCCCAAACACAGATTCTAGGGAAATAGAGAGATTTATGTGATTAATGACCCATCAGCACTGCTCAGGATTACAAACTCGGCCCATAAAGTTCCCAAAACATTCAAAGCACTACTCCTGGAGCTAGACACCAGAAACTAAATGCAGTTTCCATTTCCTCCATGCGATGCTGAGAAAATTTCAAAGCTCCAATTGTGAAAATATCCTATGGTGGCATTTGATCAAATGCTTTATAGTGCTTCTGCAGAGAGAGGGAACTGAAAGAGAATACATTGCCCGTGTGGAGACAACAGAAACATGTTGCTTGGTTGCGCCATGCAGCTGGCTTTGTAATCTGCTGTGTGTGAATTCAACATGGGAGAGGGGAGAATGTGTTTAATTAAGAGAATCCCTTTGAAATCTGTGATGGAGTGCTGGATATCATTTGCGAGCCATGTGTGGGATAACAGGGGGGAAGCGACATGATGTGTCGATGTTAGAAAATTAGGAGGTGTTTGATCAGCAGCATGGGCGGGGGGGGGGCCGCCAGCAAAAAAGCCAGGGAGACGGCGCACAGCTATCTGAGAACAGGCGTCAAATTATTTAGAAACCAGTTTCAATCAAATATGACTCACTGAGATCTTGAAGGCATGAGGGTAAGAGTGGGCTTTCAGGAGCTTTAGAGGAGAGTCAAAAGTAAACAGTCGTCTCCGAACCTGCTGATGTAACTATTTAAACTCTTAAAAAAAAAAAAGAAAGAAAGAAAGAAAGAAAGAAAGAAAAAAGCACACAGTGGCTTTACAAAAAATGAAACCTATTTAAACAAAATGTAACACACAAACGCCACACAACCCAACAAGACTCCAAACTGTCACAATGGGATATTTCCTCCTTTTCGTGATAATAACCAGTGGGTCCACCTTTCCACAGCATCTGTCAGACACGCATATTTTATTTTCTCTCCTCCAAACTGGGTTTGATGTATAAATCACCAGTCTGCTGTGTATTGGAGGATTTTTTTTTTTTTTTTTGCTGAGAACGAAGCTTAAGAACTCCCACACAAGTGTGAAGAACATGTTTAAAGCTGCTGTTTTTTTCAACTGCGACAGTCATCCCAACTCATTTCACAGCAATATAAGACTGCAGCGTTTTCTCTCGCTGTCTGCCTTTTTGCTATTTTTTTTCCTTTCTTCATCCCATTTCTCATGTTATTTTACTTTTCATAAATATGTTCTTTTTTTCTTAAGTTCCTATTAATAACAATAACTGTGAAATAATTCCCATTCCAATGTAGGGAAGTATAAAGCAACTTAAAATAGAAATAAACAACTGAAATTGTAATTATAGTACAACATGCTTTAAAATGAAGCACAATGTCAGCATGAGATCTAAACTAGAACTATGTCTACCACAGGTGAGCCAGATGTTGCACTGACCGTAGCGTTGTCCAGGTCCACGCCCGCAGCCCGCGTGCTGTTGTACTGCATGAAAGGCCTGATGAAGCGCAACCTGAAGGTTCGCTCAAAGAGGAACTGGGTTTTTCTCTGGTACTCTGTCAAGCCAAAGAAGGCCATGTCTCGCAGGTTCTTCTTGGCAGACTCCAGGAGAAGCTGGGCCCTCTTCTTCTCTGGAACTGTGGACATGTTGTAGCAGCCCACCAGACTCAGGTCCGCCAACATACGAACCTAAAGATGGGAGAAAAGGAAGAAAAGGAAGTGAAGGAGGCTGCGCAAGTCCGTGGAGTTTCTGAGAGGTGTCAGTCACTCGCTGTATGTGAAACAGAATTTGCGTAGGTGGGACTAATATCACTTGGGTTTTCACTAGTAATGTCCAGCCTTGATCCTGAAGTCTTTCATTTTGCCAATAAATCATATGTTATCCAGCTATATTTAACATGTCAGTATCAGTAACAACCTTTCCCTTGAAAATTCAAGTAGCAAGAGTAGTTCAGATCCAAGAGAATTTTGTTCCAAAGTGAGAGATCATTTAATTACCGAGAGGATTCAGGGGCTGTTAAAGTACAGTAAACAAACAGGGACTGGACATAGATTTGGATTCACTGCATGTGCCACAGACTGCTGGTCTATCAGCATGCCTCAAGTGTGTGTGTGTGTGTGTGTGTGTGTGTGTGTGTGTGTCACATTTATAAGTCATAGGACCCTGAGTAATAACACCCTGAGGCTCCGATGAGATAAGCTGGCCAACACGTTGAGGTGGGAGACTGAGATAGCATGAGAAAAGGAGGTGTGAATTTGAGGTGTTTATGACCAGAAGGCAAACTTCTGACTGTGTACTAGTAAATGTGTGTGTGTGTGAGAGAACTAGTGTATTCTCACATGTGGAGTTCCTCTTACACATGTTCTGTGGACTTTTTAAATGTAAGAAATCAAATAAAAACTCCTGCTCCTTTAACTTTAACTAAGTCACATTTTTAAGGCCTAATCATTTTTGTTTTGGTAAAGATGAATCCCCTGTGTTGGTATTTTCTGTATCTGTGTAGTAATGATTATGGTTAACAAAACACTCAGACAGGAGTGAAATCAGGGCTGGTGAAGAGATGCAAATGAGCTGGATAGCTGGTGAATGTGTGAAATTAGTTGCTCTTCGTGGGTGTGCAGGAAAACAGATCATTTTTGCAAAAAATGTTAAAAATCTGTAATTATCTGAATTTCTAAAACCACACTGGTTTTTGGTCAACGGACTGTTTGGCAACCCCACAAAATCTCTTAAAACTTGGAGCCTGACATATTTATCAGCGGACTGACATTATCAGCCAGTATTAGCTATTTATTGATCTACTGGTATCGTCATTTATAACAGCTGATAAATGAAAATTAAATATGTGAAGAAGAGACGGGAGGAACACCCTTCAACCGTGTTGTGAGTGTTAATACTGCACAGTTTGTCCAGCAAAGGGCACTCTGCAACATCCCTGTTGGCAACAACCAGCTGGCCCGAGCGGATTTGGGCAGACTGTGAACATGTAAATAAATAACTACACATGTAGTTATGTTTGGGCCCATATATTAACGTATAGGATTTTTAAAAATCACTAAATATCGGTATCAGCCTTAAAAGTCCTATATCGGTTGAGGTCCATTTAAAATGCACACTTTTAATTTATTATATCGTTTATTTTTAAAAGGAACAGCACACAATCGAAAGTCATTACACCAAGGACAGCTAGTCTCTAATTTGCATCTGGTATCCCCGGACAGGTAGATTAAAAAAAACCCCAGCACACCACCACAAACAAAAACGCTACACAAGACAGCGGAGTACATAAAAGTCCATCACTATTAAATTATGAATTAAATCAATAGATACAAGGGAATAATTTGTGGTGACACTTTTGTGCTGACTTTAGACAAAGTTTGAGGCTGGTTTTAAACACTACAAAGCTTCCTGATTCCCTGATGTTTGTGGGTATGGATTTTTGCTTCTTCACTACTTCAAATAAGAAAGCAGACTGAGCAAAGACAGTCTTTCTAAACTGTAGTACCCGATCACTGGTCGCTATCACTGCCAGGACAGGCCAGACATTGACTTGGAGGAGACAAAGCAAAACTATGAATAGTTTTAAACATCAGAAATTTATTATAGTGAAATAAGAAGCTATTAAAGTTTTCATCTAGCACTATGAGAATTTGTTCATATATCCTTTTGTGTGTTATGCAGTAAGATAAATGGGGGAAAACCGCACTCTGGACAGAAACCTTTCCAGTGACAAATGGTGCCTGATGTTCTTAAAATTATAAAATTAAACATTTTTCCTCTGTACCTGTCTGTTATTGGCCAGGTTGTAGGGACATTCCATGAACTGCTGCAGGGTGCACCCTGACCAATCAGACCCCTCATAGCAGGAGGGCAACTCCTCAGGTGTTGGGGTTCGTCCATCGCACATGTGCAAGGAGGTTTTCCACGTGGCGCCCCGCTGCACGTGCCTCCACTCGCTGAGGTAGCGAGACACAGGGTCCCTCAGCAGAGTGATGTAGTAGAACTTTCTATTTGAGGACAAGGGTGGGGAAAAGGGAGGAGAGAAGGAAGCAGATGTTACCTTAGAGATTACCTCAGTTGTACAAAACATTTCAAATATTGTAGGCTCAGTCATGGTGAAGGCAAAAACCCTTAATGTTAGGCATTTAAGAGACATCGCACCTCATGTGATGTTTTAAAGCTGCAAAGAAAATTTTACTGCCCAAGTATTCCAACAAGAACACTAAATCAACATGCAGTTCTTTAGTTGACCATATGGTGGCACTGTGTGCAATGGTTTACCGAAGCAGTTCATTCTGCATGCTCCTAACTCAGGGCTTCACACTGAGCTTGTCATATTTAGTACCACATTATTTGCATTTACTAGAAGCTGCTCTGTGCTGCACAAAAGAGATCTGGGTGGAAAACTGGATGCCAAACTGCAAATGAGCACGGGAGGAGGAGGAAGTGGGAGAGAGAGTTGATTTGTAAGGCAGAGGGATCAGGTCAGTGTTGGGGCCATGCTGAGCAGGAAAGGAAACTGCTGGCACAAGCACATCTCAATGTGCAGCACACATCTCCACGCTGCAAACATCCTTCTGTCTCAGTCGCCGACACACGCAACGGCAAACATCCTTTCCCCTTCCTTCACACTTGCACCAAGTCTCTCTGAGAGATGACTCATCCCGCATCTTAGATTTGGATGGAACCATTTCTGTGGTGTGTGTGTGTGTGTGTGTAATGTAATGGTGCATAGCACAGTTCAACATCTCTCTAGAGGGGACACTCCCACCAGAGTGGAGACCTTTCTAGGCTTTCACACTCCAGCTAATTACTGCAGTATAATCAATCAACACATCCTCATTAACCAAACACACACATATAATCCACGTGTGCATGCTTATGTGTGACTATGTGCCTGCAATGTGGCTTAGAGCGGCAGTATGGGTTTGTCTGGGCAGCAGACGCACGTCAACTGTCAAACACACACACACACACACACACACACACACACACACACACACACACACACACGTTGCCCTCTTCCCCTGGGCCTGCATCACATCAGAGGAATGTTTGCTGAGGGAATTTTGTGTGCTGACAGAACTCCACGAAATCTCCTGGTTCACACAAGCCGCCTCTCATATACACACAGAGTTTCTGCTTTCATCGCTAAATCTTAGGCTTCACACTACAAAGCTCGCCTGGCGAGAGAAGCGGGACCGCTGGGTGGACACAAAGCCCCAAGTGTCACACAAACAGTAGCAGTGTCTGGCTATTAAAAAGTGGCAACACCCCCTAAAATTCAGCAGCAACAGCAGCAGTGGCAGTAGTGGCAGGAGGGAGATCCGGGACAACAAAACAAATAAACCCTAAATCTAGCAACAGCTGAGAGACAGGAACATCATTAAAAAAAATAATATAAAACAAACAAAAACACCCTAAATCCAGCAGTGGTGAGGCAATCCAGGACAGCAAAACAAATTTCATCTGGGAGATCCTGCGCAACAAAAACAGCCACACCCTGATTGTAGCTGCAGCACGGAGACATCCCTGCAAATAAAACAAATCAAGTAGCGGCAAGGGGGATCATGGACAATGAAACGCCTAAACCCTCAATCCAGTGGCAGCTGGAAGATCCCAGGCAACAAACTAAACAGACCCTCAATCCCTGGGACAGCGGGTGGGGGGGTGGGGGGATCACAGTCACAGAAACAAGAATCTAAACTCTAAATCCCATCAACCTAAACCTAAAATCTTATCCCCCCCATCTAATCAAAAACAGAAGAGAGGCACAGTCAAACTGGAGCCTGCAGGAGACCCGAGTACATTATAGAGATTCCTGCGATGACATTATCAGGATTCCTAACACTCCCCAGAGTGCAGTGCGTGTGTGTGTGTGTGTTTCTGAGTAAGAATACGCCTATTAAATCAGTGATGACATTTTCCCCCTCTTGGCTTCCATTCCACTGAAAAAACATGGTACTGTTTGGCCCTCGCTACAGAGACGGGAAGAGAGAACGAGGGAAAGGGTGAAAAACAGAGCAGGAGGGAAAAAGAAAAAGGGGAAACTAGAGAGAGAGTGAGAGAGAGTGAGAGAGAGAGTTAGGAGGGGGCGGAAGAGAATTTCAATTAGTTTTCTAATACTGTGAAAGCAGTGAGGGCCCCAAGCCCAAGTGATTTATCAAAGTTATGGCTCCTGCTATAATGAAGGCTCAGGCATATTACCAGGCAAAATAAATAAATAACATGCACACAAACACACACAGAGGAGGCAACACGCATAGGAACCCACACACACACACACAAATAAATGATCTTAAACGACATGCCGGCCTGTCGTGTCTGCTGGGTCAGGCAGACTGCGAAACCGGTGCCGTGGAGACTTTCTCGCCTTAAAACCTAATGATGTCTGGCCGTGTACTCGGATCCCAAGGTAATGATGGTTCAACCCCCCCACACACACACACACACACACACACACACACACACACACACACACTTTTACTCACCAGCTAAGCCACTCCCTTTTACATGCTTTTTTCCTGGCTCTGAAGCGGCAGAACATTACAGCAGGTAACCCCCACCCTCCACCCATACTCCTACCCTACAGGTGACATGGCTTGTGGTTGAAGCATATGCGCACTTGTCAAATCAGCTTCAAAGGTAATATGAACGGCACAATCTCTCACCGGCGAGATTAAAGCTCATCATACTCTGGCTGAGCACAGCCATGGATTTGCAGTCATGACACTGCAGCTTGAAGGTCCCTCCTGCAGCCTGGATTTGTGTGCATTACACCCACCCCCCACCCCCCAACCACCACAAAATTCCCCCATAAGCCATTTTGTTACCTGCAAAAACATTCAAAATTACATTTATGAAATCTGTCGACTAATCAGTGAACACTTTGTCTTATTGATTCGTCCTATCAGATTGGTGGTGTGTGGAGTGCTTGGCGGGGTGAGGTGTGATGAAGCTATTGTCTGGACCACTGTGGGGCTTCAGCTGAGCAAGGACAGTTTTGTCTTTTACCTCTTTCACTTTATCCCTTTTTATTTTGTCCCGATCCATATAACTGAATTCAAAATTGAGGCTATAAGCTCATTATAAAGCTCACTGGCTGTCTGGCTGACAAAAACAAAGACAGCATGAAGAACAAAGCAAGCACACCATGCAATAATTCCAGTAGTTTTCCATTTTGAGAAATTTTGCCCCTCCTTTTCTCCCAATCTCTTGTGCACATCTGCATTTGTTCATGTGCTGTAGATAAATGAGAATAAGAAATTTATTACTATTTTCAACTTTTCCCAAACTACAACAATGTCAAGAAAAATAAATATGAATATATTGGTATGGACGACTGAATAAACATAAGCAGTACCAACACACAAAAAAGGGCCAGGATCATCCCTCTAATAGCAACATGGTCCGGATTCTACAGTGCAAGCAAGTGTGACAACAACTGAGGTTACTGAGCGTTATCAAGAGGAAACACACAGTGCCCAGGCCTGTTATGGTCCCTCAGAGCCCGGAAAAAAATAAGCCTGTTTCCTGAGGGTCTCAAATCATCACTTCTATAACTTCCATCTCCTCCCTTTAACCTCTTCTGTCTAAATCTTTCCCTTCCTCTGGGTGGTCTTATTTAGCCTATCCAATCTAGGAAGTTTCTCTCTTTTCTTTTCTTTTTCTTGTTAAAATCTCAAACCTTTGGAATAATGTCCTGAATGTGTGACAATCAAATCTTTCTGCACCACTTTAGTTTTAGTTAGTAAAATGTTAGAAAGCAAGACAGTCATTAATTAGGGTAAGATCTTCAATTTCCCATTGCTCTGTATATCAATTTTTCATGAAGGTTTTATTCCCATTAAAGTCTTTATATGAATCAACAAAGAAATACAAGAGGAGCTTCTTCAGTACACAAGAGATACAAAGTTCTTTTTTCCCCTCAAGAACGTGAAAAGGTTAAGACGACTTGTTTAAATGTAAAGCTCTGAGCGTGTTTGCATGCGTAAATCACACTCATCCAGCCATATAAACCCAATGATGCCAGCAGCACCCAGAGAAGCCATAATTTATTAATAATCCGTGGATGGCTGGTGAAACCAGATCCACTCAAGAATGCACTTTTCCCACCTCTAAAAATGGAATCAAACTGACCACTGTGCTTTATTGCCTATGCCACTGGCATCAATAAAGCTTTTCCTTTTGGTTAATTTGTCTTCAAAATCAGAAAAACAATGTATGAAATAACAGGCACAAAGCTTGTCGGCACTGACACTCGGAATATCGTTAAACTGCCGGTCAATACTGCAAAGATTTGAAATTCCAGCCGCACACCTTCTTTCATGAAGATGATGAAGAAAGGGGAAAAGATAGGGATAATGTATGTAACACTGAACCACATTTTGGATAAAACAAGCACATCTAATTCATCTAATCACTTATTTCGATCCTCTGTTACACAAAGTGGTGTAAGCAAAAGCTCCTCGGTTTGATCCTGGGAGAAGACACAAATCCCTCTGGGGTTGTGTCAAGAAGGGCATCTGGTGTAAAAATGTGCCAAATCAAACATGCAGAGCTACCCACTGTAGCAACCCCACACAACCAAAAAGTAGCTTTCATATCAATATAATATAAATAAAACACAACAATATGAGTCTGGTTACGAGCTAAACTTAAATGTTGTGTATTATAAATCAGCAACATTAACTCAGCCAGTTACGGCCATTATTTTTTAACATCACAGCTATGTTTGATGCATGAAATGTTCTTAATTATCACTACCAGGAATGATGGCAGAAATCAGATTCGAACCTCCTCACCTTTTGCAGTATTATGTTAAATATACGCAAGCTTCTAAGCACAGTTTCAGCTTTGCTCCTTTTTCTTTTAGATTTCTTTGCTTGAACACAACAAATGAAAACCAAGATTTGACGAGATCCACAGCTAAAAATGAAGAATCAGAATGAAAAGTCTAACCACACACGCAAGGCATTTCTGGATGTGTGTGGGTTAACTTTCAGTAACTGGGACAGGAACTGACGTATGGAATGCAATTGCTGCACATTCAGATGACATCAACCACGTCAGTGAGCGAAAGCAGGGATCAACATGTCGGGACTTGACTCTCAGCAGACTACCACCGAGGACTTCTTGCTCCCTCTTTCAATGCACGTCATCATTTGGATGAACACCCACACTCAACACAGGCCTAAAATAATTAATTGTCAGGCTGGACACATGTTGACCTTATTCATAAATCAACAAACAGTGCGATCTGTTTGGAAGCTGGCAGGCTTCAAGCTCTAGACAAAGAGACCTGAGTAAAATGTCCGTTTTACATCTTTGTCCCTCTAAAAGGTGACCTCTCGAGGCTACACTTCACCCCTTGGCCTCCCTCCGACTCCTGTATTCCCGTTCCCAGCTCAACATCCGTCATTTCATCCCATGTTCCCAGAGTGTCTCTGGCCAATAATGACGCACTGAGACAGACATAAATAGACCCTCCGGTTCAGACAAGCTCTCCAGGCGTCGTCTTCTTCTTCTGGCTGCCATGGCTCACTCTTCCTCCCTGTACCGCTTTCTTTGCTAGTTGATCAATAACAGCCTCGGGACTCAGACAGGCTGCCTTGGTAATTTGGACTTTAAACACAGAAGACGTATAAGAGACGGAGTGAAAAGAAACCAGAGTGTAAGAGAGAAGGGGAGTAACAGGAGAAAGTGGTGACAGTGTTGGGGTGAGGGGGCGCAGAGGGGGCATTGTGGAATGAAGCAGACATCCAAGAGTGTGTGTGTGTGTGTGTGTGGTTAAATATTAAGGACATTAATGAAAATTCTTTGTTCTCTCAACTGCAAGAGATGAAATTTATGGTTTCTGAATATTTTCCATTTAAGCAATCCATATTTTCTATATATCAAAACATCCTGACTCAGATTTGCAGACTTCTGGATGCAACTGGATATGTGCTGATGTGGTAAGGAAAATGTGACTGGGCTAAGTTGGCCGAGGCTAGTGTTCAGAGTTACATATTTATATCAAATAATGACATGACCTGCAACTGCAATCATTATTTGGTTTATGATATTTCTAAATGGTGACAAATCAGTTGTCCTGAGTCATATGTAACATCCACTAACTGCTTGTTTTGTCCAGCTAAATGTCCAAAACCCAAAGAGACTTCAATTACAGTAAGATTACACAGATGATCTATTACAGAATTTGTTGCCATTTTATTTAATGAGACAATATCTGTGAGCAGTCCCATCGTGATTAAAAGTAGTAAGAAGTGAAAAAAAAGGGGGGCCCTGCTTGAAATGACAGTTGATGGTTTTTATGTAGACTTTTACAAGCAGGTTTTGTGTAATCAGTCAGACAAAAACCAGAAAACTAGATTTTTTTTCTTTATTTTTCATTCTGGGAAAATCACATTATCACACTGATGATTAATATTACCATTCAGCTTCAGTCAGCTACATACACAGACACAGGATTACTGCCACCATTAAGATACTAAATGAAATAGTTGATTAACTGATGAGAACAGGTGAGAGGAAATTAATTAGCAATATTAATGATCTAAATACTCGTTTATTAAATTGATATATTGAACATTGGTTGGTTCCAGCTTATTGAAAGTGGGGGACTTGCCTCTTCTCTTTATTTCCTTGAGTTCTGGACTTTGACCTATGAATCATTCAAGCATTAAAAAAAGGCACCTAATTCAAGGGAAGAGGCAGTATTGTGTCTACATATAAACACACAACTTAGCAAACAAGAAAAAAACATTTAAAATGATATCTTTAGGCACTTTGTTACAAACAGCCTGTCACAAAAACACATGTTCGCATTTCTTTAGTTGAATCTATGAAAAATGTCAAAGATAACACAGTTTGACAGGCATAAAATAGTATTTTTATACCAGCAAAGTGATTGTCAAAGAGCTATTAGCTGAAAACTTAGAATATTGCGCATTGGTGTGTCGTGTGTCCTTAAAAACTAGGAGGACATTGGACAAGTGGAGGATAACAGAAAATGTGGCAGGCCTAAAACAAATATCTATCATAGGAACTGTATCTGAAAGTCATGTCCTTAAGAAAAAGGAAAAAAAAAATCCATTAAAGACCTGACACAGGACCTGAGAGATGCATCTGGCCTTTCAGCTGATCCATCTACTGTTCACTGAAGCCTCATCAGCAATGGTCTCAGTGGAAGGGCAGCTGTCAAGAAGCCATTCTTAAGGAAGGGAAACAGGGAGAACAGCCTGAGGTATGCCACGTTACACAAGAACTGGAATGAAAATCAGTGGCAACAGGTCTGATGGAGTGATGAATCTAAATTAAACTGTCACAAAAATGTACGGAGGAGGTCAGGAGAGAGGTGGGTGTCTACAGTCATCTGTAAAACACAGTGGAGGCACTGTCATAGTTCGGGGCTGTATTTCAGCCAGTAACTGATTATGAACGCACAAAAGTGCCGCCAGGTTTTGATCCACGATGCAATACCATCTGCCAATGCAGTTCAAGCACACCTAGATAGAAAAATACTCAATAGAACACCATCAGTCGTGGATTGGCCTGTCCAGAGCCTGGACATCATTATTGAAGCAGTGTGGGATGATCTGGATAGAACAGAACAAAAGGCGGCCAAAATCCATCCTTCAAGAAGCCTGGAGAACTATTCCTGAAGACTACTTAAAGAAATTATAAGAATGCTGCCTCAGAGAGTTCAGACCGTGTTGAAGAATAAAGGTGGTCACACCAAATATTGACATTCAAACTTGTTAGACTTGTACAAACTCTGTTTTTGCCTTATATACAGTATTTCCATGTGTGTTTGCACATGTTTCAATACATTGCTTCACCTATTTCCCATTTTCCCAGCAAATATAAAGAAATGAGGGGTGGCTTGAAACGTTTGCACAGTACTGTATACAGTCTACATAACTAACAAAATAATGATTACTGTAGTTATCTTATCCAGGCTACAGATGACTCAAGAGAGTAAAACCAATCCTGTTATGTTTACAGTTTGCCAGCATCACCCCAAAAATGAGTCTTATTATGATGTACAGTAACATTTTTGAATCCTCTTTCCACTGGGGCAATAAATTTGGATCCAAGACTGAGAATGCTTCTGAGCCCCTGCAGTCATTAACAAAGCATTCAGGCGAGCTCTTCTCTGCAAGCAAGGTATTCTTTACAAAAAAAAAAAATACAAGTTGGCAATCCACGAGGGAGTTGCTGTGTGACCATAACTAAAGGAGCGTGTGAAACCTTGGCTTATGCCATGAGTGCAAAATAACTCATGGCTCGCTGCATTTCAGCACAAAAAAAAAAAAAATGCATGCTTTTCGTGATTATAAGACAAAGACGAGCAGTAAACAAGGAGAAGAATGCCTCAGACGGAACCGTAGCCCACGGCTCACGGAGCTGCTCGTTACAGTTCAGGAATGGACAAAAACAAAGAGAGGGCAAGAGAAAAAGAGAGACAGGGGAGGGAATCCCCTGAGTGCAAAGCTATGTTCGGCAGGAATGTATGGCCGCCTGTTCGCTCATGTAACTTGACTGGCAACAGCCCAGAGAGCTGTCTGACAGATGCAGAGAGAGAGGAGGAGGGAGAAAGTAAGATGGATTTGGTGAGAGGGAGATGGGTGGAGGACAAGCAAAGTTGCACAAGTAATCACAGATCATTTTTCATGTTTTTGCAATTTAATGTTATGCGCACATGATAGCATAGGCAGATATGGCGATGTGAGATATATCGGCAGCAGATATACAATCCTTAAATGTCAGCGTTTTCCTCAACATTTGGAGTGGAAATGATGATTAATTGATTATTGGGCCAACCACACAAACTAACCTGCAGCTAGTTTGACAGTTGACGAATGGCTTTATTGTCGACAAGCTGAGATTGTCTGATGTTTATCAAAGTAAAGTTGCCAACCACTTTTATGTCCGTGATAAAATTCTGCGGTCTGGCTTACGCACTCATAATCTGATAATAACCTCATTTTCATTCCAGCATGTAATGCTTATCATTATGTGACCAAAACAGCAGTTAAATGTTGAGATACAGAGTGGATTGGCCCAACTTAAGAAAAGGAAAATCTTCCCTCAAAATCTTGATTTATCTTTGGGTTTTAAGGCAGATGGTGACAAATAACTGCAGAATCTGTACTAAGTTTGCCTCTGGGCTGCAGCTGCGTCCCAAAGTAATAAAGAAGTGATTATTAACTGAATTGGGTGCAAAAAGGACCACATTGAGAGTATAAAGATTGTGAGTGTGGAATAAAGCACTCTAAGCAAATTTAAGAAATAGTGCACTAAAATAAAGTGGAAATGCATGCTAAGCTGCAAAAAAACCCCCACAAAAAATCCAATAAAACAATCTGCTGTAGTCTCCCAAAGCTGAGACAAATAATCGTTGTTATAAGTGTGAGCACAGTAGTAATAAAAATTCGGTAATCAGAGTCCTATTTCATAATCATGCAGCCATTTCTTCTGCAGTTAGCAGCGGAAATGTGAACCAGGAAATGAGACAAGTGGAGGTGGAGCTTCACACTGTTTAAGGTAACACAAATCAACCTGATACAAACACACACATGCACGTCCACACCAGGATAAGTCCCCTCCACCCAGCATCATGTTCATTTGCCTCCTGATACTGAGGTCAAAGCAATCACTTTGCTGATGCGCTGACATATGGATAAGCTGCACTCAACACAACCTCACCCACTCCCATCGCACACGCTCGCACACACCTGCAAGTTGTGACATAATCCTCGCCATATGCGGTGATGTTAGATTATTGATATGTCCCAACAGTTCACTTACTGCGATGAAGAGAGGGGAAGAGTGAGTGGAGAAGACGAGAAGAAGAAGGAGGAGACGCGGTGCAGAGTTTGGGGGCAATTAAAAGGCTGGATAACGAGGCTAATGAGTAGACAGGTGGCCCCATTACAGAAGCAGCCACACACACTCATTAACACGCTCACACACACACACACACACAAAACCTCCCCTCTGGCTGGGATTAGTGTGCGCACGGTGTGTGTGTGTGTGTGTGTGTGTGTGTGTGTGTGTGTGTGTGTGTGTGTGTGTGTGTGTGTGTGAGAGAGAGAGAGAGAGAGAGAGAGAGAAAGACCCCCCTGTTTCTCTGTTAATCAGTCGTCGCATACAAGACTGCAGGCAACAGGGTGTTTCTGTGCGCATGCATTGTGTTTGTGTGTGTGCGTGACTGGAGGCGAGAGTGTGAAATTGGAGTGATAAGGCAGTTAACATTCAAACCTCCCCACCTGCCTTGTGCAACCCTTTCTACGCACAGACACACCAGCACTCGTTCCTGCTCTGCTCCTGCACTACATCTGTATATGCATGCGTGTGTGGAAAAAAGTAGGCATTCAGTTGTGTGAATAAACAGGATAATGAGATATTGCTGAGCCAGTATGAGCGGTGGATAGTATACGCTTGTGTGTTCGTTACTGAGAGACAAAAAGGCAGGAGGCAAAAGTGAGACTGGGATTTTTTTCTTTCGTTTGAAGAAAATATCCTTTCAAGGTGGTGTCAAGCGTTTGCCCGGGAAAGATAAAAAAAAAAAGGTAGGCTGATGCGGGTGTAATTACGCAGACACAGATAGGCAGGGTGATGCTTCACGATTACCCAGAGAGTTCAGCATACATGCAGCACAAAGCAAACACACACAAAAC
>JASGAU010409997.1:44218-60271 GCA_030220045.1 Australoheros facetus
AAAAAAACCCAAAAAACAAACCAAAAAAAACCAAAAACCCAGTAGTCACATGAGGATAAATCTCTGTATCCTTGAAAAGTAAAAGCAAGAAAAGCAGAAAAAAAAATTCCCTCTGCAGGTTAAAAAAAACCATTCACGGGCAGTAAGACAAAGAGTTCAGTTAGAACGGAATCAGGGATGGAAAGAAATAAGTCGGGAAAAAGAGGCAGTGTAGAGGTAAAGACAAGGTTGAGCTGGTTTATTTTTTTTTGCGGGGGAGCAGGGAGACTTTGAGGAGCCAAAGGCTAGAAGAGCCTGGTGAATTTGGAATATATGCCTGCACATCAATGGAGCTTGCACTGGTAGTGGTTGTTATTATCTTTTCACTGAAAAGGGGGAGACGGGAGATGTGGGGGCAGTCAGTCAGTCAGTGAGTCAGCCAGGCCTGGAGACAAGCCTGAGGCTGGATTTACGCGGTCCGGCCGGAACCGCAACCTCACCCCGGGGAATAGGACAGGGACAATTGGTTCTTTAAGAATGGAGAGAAAAGTGTGAAGGGAGAAGGAGGAGGGGTGAATATGAGTGATGCATGTGTGTGTGTGTGTGTGTGTGGTTAAGGGGTCCTCTAAGCCCAATTAAGCCTGACTGCATGTCGGAGGGCTGTGCCAAACATGCCCCACCTGTTTAGAAAGGGCCAAGGGGCTAATGAGCAGTGCCTGGAGGGAGGGAATGGCATGAACAAGGCGTGGAGGAAAATGGTAAAGAAAATTCCAGGGAATTAAAGAATAAAGGTGGCATTCCCTAGTTTTGTCCCCATACACTCTCTCTTTATGCAGCCACAACTTGGAGACACAATGCCAGAAGGATTTCACAGCTAAAATTACCCTTGTTATCATTTGCAATTATACAATACAGGCTATATATATGTGACAGGGCAAGTCCAAACACATAGACACACACCCAAACACACACACACCGCCTCCAATCAGTCAGGCAAAAACAAGCACTCAAGGAAATTAAAATCAGAAATGGTTGGAGAGGAAGGAGAACAGGAAAAAGGGGGCATAATGAAATAATAAGAGCCAAATATTGTGCAACAGGAGCAACAACAGATTTCTACAGAGTGTCTGTGTTGTGTGTGTGTCTGTGTAAGTGTAAGTGTGGGTGAGTTTGGGTGAAAGAAGCCCATTGTGTCTGGTAACATAACTCAAGCTCACAGCTCCAGCTTTGTCTCGGATGAGCTATGAGGCTACGGCATCCTTCCTCCTTTCCTTTCCTTCCTCCTCACCTTCAATCTCTTCAACAAGGATCAATCTATTCTTGAAAGAGTAGTTTGACATTTTAGGATATGAGTTAAGTGAGAAGCTGATGCACAGTTATGGCTAACAGCCTGGTAGCTTAGTAAAAAGCCTTAAAAAAAAAAAAGCAAGTCCTCCCTTGTCTGAAAGTCCTTACATCTGCCTACAAGCTTGCCAATCAACATGTCACGTCTGGTTCGCTTAAGTGGTATAAACATTACTTGAAATAACCCTACTGCACTAACTGCATTATAATCTGTCACAAATCCTCCATCAGTCTCTGAAAGCTAAACAGGAGGAACGGTCTAAAAATACTTAAGCAAACAATCGTGAAACTGCCATTTGTGGCATTCACACTTTTTTGTAACACTTTTTGGTGTTGATTAAACAAAAGCGATTTAAGTTTGAGCTTTAGAGTGACTAATAGGTGAATTTATTTTACGTGACCAGAGGTGCTTCTGACTTCTGAGTTAAGTCTTATTTTTCTATTAGATCATGCTGGATGTCACTGCTGATATGGACTGGATAATGTGTTATGCAAAAAAGGATGGCACACCAGTTGATGGAAATGAAAATTATCAATCTACAGAGGGCTGAATTCAAAGACACCCAGAAAATCAAACAAAAAAAATGATGCTACTCCATCCATCCATCCATCCATCCATCCATCCATCCATCCATCCATCCATCCATCCATCCATCCATCCATCCATCCTCTTCCGCTTGGGAGGAACCCAGGAGCAACTGCACCAGTGTAGCGTCTGACCCTACACTGTGACTTCATCCCGACACCTTTATTCTACCATTAAACAATATGGGACAAAATTGATGTATGTAATGTGGGTATAGGCAAAGCATTAAAGTTATTAAGTTATTTCATAAAGTTCATTTGTAGTTCTAAACATATTTAGGGTGTTTTTTTTCTTCACTTTTTGTCTCCCAAAGATGTTATTCCTCTCTCCTACAGCCTCGATTTGCAACTACATGCAAATGACCAATCATCCAAATTAGGTGATGACATCATCTAGCAACTTCTATTTTCAGCAGCGGAAAATTTCCCTTATTTTTAAATACAAAACTTGACAGGTATGCTAGGAGTTCAAGAAGAATAAAATTGGTTATACCAAATATTGACTTTCAAGCTTGTTAGAATTGTACAAACTCTATATTTCCCATTTTCCTAGCAAAATATAAAGAAGTGAAAGGTTGCTCAGGACTTTTGCAGAGTACAGAGTACTTGGTTTTTTGTTTTTTTTGTTTTTTTTGCTAGCAGAAAGAATTGACAAGGACGCACCTTCATGAACTCCCAAATCCCTCAAGTGCTATTAACCGTTTTCTCCTCTGGTGTGGGTGGCACTTAATTGCGCTAGTTCTCTATTGTTCAGACATGATAGAAGTTTTCTCGAGCAACTTGAAACAAGACAGCGAGTAAAGCTTTTCACAACATCAATTTATTCCTTTAATTATCCACTGAGCAACAGCTTTAAATACACACTTACACATTCAAGTGACCAGAGCATTGAGGAGATTTTAAGTGCTTATTTGATAGTTCACACAAGATCATGCAAACACATGCACGCACGCACACAAAGGCACACACACACACACACACACACACACGCACGCACACGCGCGCGTGCACACACACACACACAAAATCAACTGGCAGCTGCTATCACTGAGATTAAGGCCAGTGTGACACATGATTTTAGGCTACATCTGCGACAAAGAGAAAGAGAGCAGAATAAACAAATGCAGAGCAACATGCAGCTAACGTACACCAAGCAGCAAATTGTTCCTCGCTAGTGGAGAGGAAAAAAACAAGTGAAAAAAAGAACAAAAAAAAAAGAGGAAGAGGAAAAGCAGTGAAGCCAGGCACCATCTGTTGGGTGCATACTGACTGTGCATTCAGAGATTCGAAAGGCTGTTAATTCTGCACAAAATCCAACACAGAGGGCAGCTGAAAAGACCTGGAAATGCTGTTATGAAGTAACCTTTAAACAGGAATTAGAACACGCAAAAGAAGATAAGATGTAAGACTGGAGAGGGATGAAAGTCCATGCCCTTTTGATGTCTCGGTCTTCGGTTAAAAGGAAGAAAGGGATTAAAAAAAAACAAAACAGATGTTGTATTTGCATTTGATGCAAGCAGGCTTTTAGTAAAGGAACCTGGCCTTTGGTCATAGCTAAAATTGAATTAGATCTCCATTTAGCCTGCCACAAACAGCTCTGCTCTGCCAGCGCCCATGTTCTCCCCTTTTTCTCTCATCTCTCTCTTCTTCTATCCGTCTTATACCATTACGAATGACACCGAAAATAATTGAAAAGCCTGCTCCATCTTTCACAAAACTTCAAACCTGCTTCGGAGCATGGGAAAAGGGAGGCAGAGAGATAGAAGAGAGGCTGAAAAAGAAAAGTGAAGTGGAGAGGGGAGTTTTTTGGGGGGGTTGAGCTGCTCATTGATATGACAGTTTGATTTTCTGGGCTCTGCTGTGAAGAAGCTTAAGAGGGCATCCCTCTATTATAAGGCCCGTGACATCTAGCCTCTTTAGCTCTTCAGCCTTCACCCTGCATATGTGTCTATGTGATTGTAAGCTGTGCATGTGTGGGTCTAAGTACATGTGTTTTTCAGTATGTGCGTGTGTGTCTGTCCCAGTCAGATGCTCCCCTGAGTTTCCAATCTCGGATCACATGCAGGGGAATGTGGAGTTGGAGCAGCTGCCATCCTGGCAGCACTCCTCGCCAACCAACTGGGATAGAAACTTACCAAGCATCAACACCCCGACATTCAACACAGCAGAGGACAGGGTACATGCAGGGTGCGTGCGTGTGTGTGTGTTTCAGTTTCAATAACTGTTCATGTTGTGAGGAACTATTAGGCATTCAGCTGAGGACCCTACTCAGAATGATTTAGTCAGAATTCAAAAGCAGGACAATTGTAAATGTTGGTATTTGGAAATTTTTCCATTAAAAAAAGAAAAAAAAGAAATCTGTGCTAAATTAATTTGAAGCCTGGCAGCCTGTTTTGGTATCAACAGCGCCTTTCAGAATTTGTGCCACCTGGTTGGATTTGGCAAAAAAAAATATATTCATTTACTTTATAGAACTAAAGCAGCATAAGGCTGCTGTTCTCCCAGCACAAATCAACCACATGCTTTGGGATTTTCTTCCAACGGAAGATGAACGACATGGAAAAACAACAAGTGAAAGGCTGATGGAAAAAAAATATATATCACAGCTGACGGGTTTATTCTATCCTCCAAAATGAAAGTAAACAAAGGCCAAGGGTCAAAGCAAGAGTGCTCCCTTAAGTGAGGCAAGAAAAATGAAAATAGAGTGAATAAATATCCCCTTTAATGGTCATGTAACGGGCTAGTCCTCATACAGAAATGAAAGAAAAGAATCCGCTGAACAGAGAGGTCTGGTAAAGGGTGTAACGTGTTTGTCTGATGCAATGGAAGTAGAAACCATTAAAAACCATTCAGCCTCATGTGCAGAAACAAAAAGCAAAGAAAGAAAAGAGCTGTTTGCAGTCTCTCATGAGCAGGTCTGAAATCAGCAAAGGGAAATCTTGATTGTCTCAAATCACACTCTTTAACTGCACAAGGGGTCAATATATTAACCTAAACTAAGTTCATTCTAGCTGTTTGCCATAATATAATTTTAACTTTGTTATCATAACTGAAATGATAAATCCTCTTTGGGGGGCTGATGCCAGGAAAGGCATCCGGCATAAACTCTGCCAAATCAAAAACATGCGGGGCTATTTATTTTTATTTTTTTGAATACGGGAGCAGCTGAAAGCAGCTTTCTACTGAACAGACTGGTGTGGACTTTCCCAAACTCATCTGATTAAAAAACAAACAAACAAACAAAAAAAACAACCTGTAACTGCCAGTTATCCCAACACATGAGGACTAATGCCGGGCCCCATGTCCTGAGAAAAATGCCAGCAATTCAAATTCCTATTGTGATAAGGCTTCACATCCATCTTGATCTGCTCACAGAAGCCCGTAAAACTGTAGCTGGATGCAGGTATGTAGATGCCGGACATATGTGATAACAACCCGTGAACACAAACATCAGAATATCATAATATAGACAAGTTAGTCCGTCCGGTTTCATATAATATACAGTGGTCATTGTTCAGCTGGTATAAACAAAGTGCTGTTTACACTTAGCTTCTTTGCAATCCTTTTTAACAAAATAGAGCCACTCTGTTAGTTTGCTTGACATGGTGCCAATTAGTTTGGAGCCAACTCAGAGTAAGCATTAAATAAGTTAGAGCCAGCTCCATTAGGTTGGGTGAACTAAAAGTTACCAAAACACCGGGGTGTTTTCAAAAAGCTGTCGATGTAGTGCTTTTCACCTTATAAAAGTAACACCAGTGACTAATAAATATTGAGTTGGATTAGTGCATATTAACCAACCAATCAATCAGCTAACCCTGAGACTACAATTATGAGGGTCCTTTTTTTTTTTTTTTAACAGTTTTTGCAGCAGTTCTTTTTTATGTTGTAATAACATCAGACTCATCAAGGTACCTAATAAAATCAAGGACAGTAAAAAGAAGTCGCAAGCATTTAGTTAGTCAGATCAATGTGGGGGGGGGAAATGCTGCAGACTGCATAGTACAATGGATTGGGCATTTATTCATAACAGCTAAGTCCTGTGTTTTGGAGCGGATATTAGTCAATGGAATGTCTACATAACAGTAATAGTATCAGTGTGTGAAAGTGTGTGTGAAATGTGCGGCAGCACATCCTACCCTCACCAATATGAACAATGCAAGATTTTGTCTGGTTGGAAAGATATTAAAGACCGTGTGGGCGGAGGCTGATATGTAATTATCTTCATGTGCCCAGCCAGAAGAAACATGTAGAGACGAGCACACGAGCACACATAAAGGGGAGAATCAGGGTGAATCCAAGAGAATCCCAAACAAATCCTTGGATCAGATGCTGTAGTAGTGGTGGTGGTGGTGGTGGTGGTAGGGTACAACAAGGGGAAATAAGAAGCTAGACTTGGTGCTGGGGTCCTAATTCTATATTTATGTGCTGGTTACAAGAGAGTATATTAAAACTCACAAGAGACCATGTGCCAAGGGAACAATATACTATGCAAATAAAGCTCCTCCATATGGTAAGTCAACTGAGCACTAAACACACACGTCTGCACTGAAGAGCCAAGTGCTTGCGCTCATTTTCATGCTAAATCTGCAAAGCCTTGTAACAGCCATCTCTGCTCAGTCTGCGATGAAAAAAAAAGGAAAAGAAACAAGAGGAACACAAAACGAGAGGAGAGGACAAGAGATGATAGTGAGGGAAGGAGCAGACGCTCAATAGAGAAAATAGGAAAAACTAGCCAATCTTGTCTTCTGCTGCGCCTGATTAGCATTCAGTAGGAACTGGAGGAAACAGTTAGCAGTCTGGCCCTTATCAGAGTCTGCCTGCATACCTCCCACACTGGGTCACCACGCTGAAAGCTCACCATGTCTTTTTCCTGTGTCTTCCCGCTGCCTATTATCTGTTAATCCACCCACATTGGTTCATCTCAGAGTAACAGGAAACATTAGCAAATGCTGAAAAAAGATTGACCTCAAGGCACACAGGGAAAACGAATCACTCCAAAAGCCCGCCGGACAAGTATGTTCGTCTAGCCTACACTGTGTCGTCTCACCTAACAGCGAGGCTGATCTTCCTACACAATGCTTTGGACAGTGATCCCGAGCTTGCACAACCTATCCCCGGGAGAGTGGTGACGGGACAAGAGGGATAAGAAAGAAATAGGAGGGATTGGAGGAATAAAAAATAGACTTCTGTAGAGGTCAGACACGGTTCGGTGTACCAGCGAGATGCTGCTGTAGCAGAGGGATTCTACCAGCCCTGTACTTTATTTTGTAGCATTTAACCTCCCGTGTACAACCAGCAGTTGGCAGGAGCGTCAAACTCACAAACATAAATCCTTGTAAAAAGTAAATAAAACCATCTGTAAAGGTTGGAGGTAAGTGAGCTCCACAGCTGGGGGTTAAATTATCCCTTAAACTTTCCCCTTTCCGCTGGAATGTGTCTGTGGAAGTGTTTGATGCACGTGTGTTGAGAGAAAAAGGTAAGCAGTGATGGAA
This sequence comes from Australoheros facetus, assembly GCA_030220045.1. Taxonomy (NCBI): domain Eukaryota; kingdom Metazoa; phylum Chordata; class Actinopteri; order Cichliformes; family Cichlidae; genus Australoheros; species Australoheros facetus. The sequence goes on from JASGAU010409997.1 coordinate 51,619, forward strand.
TGATGATCCCGTGATTTCCCCTGAGGCCACATCTGCCTCCGCTAAGCAGGCCGCCCCTAAAAAGCCCCATCCGACATTCCTGGAGCATTCCGCTAACATTCATCACCCGCTCCAAGACCTCTTCTCAAAGGCCCCCACACGCCCCTGCTGTGTGTAACTCTCTCCCTCCACTTCCACTAAGTTCCCTGAAGCTGGCTCCAGAAATGTCCAGAATGTCTGCTGTGAGATTTGCCAGAGCCAGAGCACGATCCCTCCCTCCCTCCCTGCAAGCACCGGGGTCATTGTTCATCCCTGTCTGCTCATTTCTTATCCATCGCTCACTCCATCTCTTTTCCCTACCTCTGCAGGGATTTGCGGCTCTCTAATAGAGGCATCTACCATGTCCCACTAACTGCTGGAACAGCTGGAGCCGGGATGCATGTGGAGAGCTGCCCATAATGTGTGTGTCTGTGTGTCTGTGTGTGCGGTGGGGTGTGTGTGAGATCGGGCGTGCACAGGCGAACATCTGTGCTGAGAGCAGCAATGGGAAATGATGTAGCAAGCTTCAAGCCTGGAATATCTGTCACATTCTGACATATCAACGCGCCCGACTGCATGCACACACAAGCACACACGGCTGAGGATCGCACTGCTCACGCCTACAGCCGCCGAACGCTGCAGCGGCTGTTTTTTTTCTTCTTCTTTCTATCAGGTATCATAAATCACCCATCTTCTAATTGTCGCCGACTTCCTTGTTCTCTGACAATCTGCTCCTTGACAACCAGCCCATATAACTGACAAACGGTACCCTGGACTTTCGTCGTCCAGGGTAACCGGGACGTTTATCACAGGCCTCCATCCCTCCTGGAAGGGATTCTGCTTGGCAAACCACTGAAAGTTTGATAAGGTGAAGGTGGGCATGAAGCTCCATATTTAGCCACTGCTGTCAGGCTCTGATTTAGCACCGCAGGTAATTGCACAGAGTCACAACGAAGCAGGCGGGAAGCAAGTTAGGGGTGTGGGCTGGGAGGGGAAGGGAAGGGAAGGGAAGGGGTGGTGGGGGTGGGGATGTTGAGGGTAGGCTAAATTATGCTGAATAGCACTGCAGTGATATCCCCATTGCTGTTGAAACAATGCATCGCCGCCAACTACTTTTCATTGAGACAGCAGCATTAAAGCAAGAATAATGGATCCTTGCAGGAACCTCAGCTCGATAGTTGGAGAAACAAAGCTCTCATTGTAATCTCAGGCTCTCTCCCTCCTCTCGTGCATTCATCCCAGTGTTAATCCTTTTCACATTACTCTGACTCTACTGTAGGCCATTAGATGAAGAGAATTACAATTCTACTGTAGGTTTCTAATCCCCCCCCCGTTTCTATTCTCCTCCTATGTTCAATCAGCTCTTGGCAGTAGTATAAAGAAAATAAAGAAGATCTGTAGAGAAGTTAAAGACACATACATCATAGGCATTCACAGCTGTTCACAAGAAACAAACTCTTGCAGCTGTATCTTATATCAAACAGCACCACATCACAGCGTGCACTATTATTTTGAAGTCTGACACATTGACATTTGCAGGAATGCGAACATTTTAGGTTAAGGAAACAGCTACTGAAAAAAAAGCAACCTCAAGGTGCATTTTCTCTTTGAGGAAAAAAAAAAAATGTAGGTGGAATCTGAAACCGGCACTTTTAAGCCAGCACAGACAAACTCCTCAAAAGTAAAGAAAAATCAGCACCTATCCAATGACAACTGGGACAACTGTCTGCTTATGACTTCCTTGTGATACGGGTAAAGTAAAATCTAATTTCATTTTTTTTCATCCAAATGAGCAAATCAGTTCCATGCTGCAAAGAATATAGAGCAGCAGTTCAAAAATACATCGACCAATATGGGTAAAAATGTGGAATCTTTGGATGTTTTGAGACAATTTCAAGCATTGTTTTTTACAACCTGCTAAAAAACTCCAGTTTCATCAACTGCTGCCAACTCTTAGGGTTGTTCACTGACTACTCACAGCTAAGAGAACTTCTAATATATTACCAAGAAGTACAGATGGTAGTAATGACTGTGACTTTATTTCATGTAAGCTTTAATAGAGACACTACAAAGTTAAGGCTCCATTTGCACAGTCATTGTCAAGGCGGAATAAATATCAAACTAATGCTTAAAAACGCAACAAAAACAAATCTTTCTAATCAATTCCAAAAACAAGCTGCGCCACTGCAAACTTTTCTTTGAAACTCACATCACATTATCGCTCACACAGCGTCAAGTATTCGCGTTCGGAGAAAATCTCAGAGTGATGGAATTGATTCATCCTGGAAACGCCACACGCGAGAGAACGAAGTCTGTTTGGCGGACGGTCTGACCACAGGGGTAAAAAGAAGTGACCGCAGGCACAAAACTGCAGGATGCCATTGACAGCAGATCCATATCCATCAGACTAGAACTAGCCTGTGGTGGAAAAGGGCCAGCTGGAAAAAAAATAGATGGGTGACTGTGATGTAAAGCACCTTTTAGGCTCCAAATGGCTTTGGTGGTGATTATTGTAATAGATCACAAAGGAGTTCCATCACCTACAGAATTAGAAGCCTCAGGCTCAATTTTTAAGGCAGGATTCAGTATTTTGTTTTTACAGTTTAGGGGGGCAAAGCAATATTACGACAGTAAAAACAACAGGACAAAGATGATGAATATTAACGCTGAGGTAAAGAGGCCTAATATACTGTGTGTCCCACTTTAAACATTTCACACATGAACTTGGGACAATTTCAATTTTGTGGATGGGATATTTCTGCCTGTTTCTATTCTCACATGTAGCACACAGCAGGAAGCAGCGCTGCCTACGCTGCTGGTGCAGGAGGGAACACACATGACAACTTCTTGCGAGCCGTGAATCCACTGGAATATTTGCCGTTTCGCACATCGGCACGACCCGACATCACATGGACTCTGCACAAGGAAGCTGGCAGGCTGAAGACCAGTTAATGCCTGACTGGGCCGGACAGCTGCGCTCTCATATACATAAACCTTTGTTGGGTAATGTGTAGAAATGTTAAGGCGCGTGTGAAAACGGCCCCTTTTGTGCCCCAGAAAGCTACCTAATTGGAATTAATTAAATAAACTGAATTCTTATCTTGTCCTAGAAAAAGCTATTGAAGAGTATTTAAGGAAAAAAACAGTCTGGCGAGGGGAAATGGTTGTTTGAAGATTCATTTTGGTAAGACTTTTTTTTTTTTTGCTTCATTAATGCAGAGCTGATGTCAGCAAGGACTGTGTTGGGAAATGGAAGAGAGCGACATAATTCAAATTGGAATCAATCACTGAGCTGCAAGGACACCTCAGCTCTAGCAGCAGACATTTCGTCTGAGAATTCAGGCTCACTTGTCTACACTGGATGACCACATTACTAATCACCCCTGCAGGAAACATTTAAAAAGCTTGAAACTATCGTGCAGCCTGGAGCCTTTAAGCCACCAGCATCCATTATGTGATTATTAGGGTATTCACAAATCTCCAGGGGGAACGGAGAGACTGCCAGGTACGGCCTTAAGACAGAAATGTTGTGATGTGTGATACCAGCAGGTACCTGGAGGGTCTCAAAGTGCTTCACACAAGGACACCTCAGCCACACCGGTGCTTGCTTTCCCGGGGGAATATGGAAACAGACCTTCCAGCTGGAGGACAGTCTTCCCATTTATTATGTGTGTGTGTGTGTGTGTGTGTGTGTGTGTGTGTGTGTGTGTGTGTGTGTGTGTATTTATCCTTTCCTGGCCAGGATTTATTAATCTCCTCTATATTTTGGATTCACGTTTAGTGTATCAAGACTGGAAAATAAGGACTGTAGCTTGTATACAGATTTAACTGATGAGTCAATGTAAACGTTATGTTATTTACCATTACATTACAGATGCACCATTACAGACCCATGGAATTGCTATGGATTTTTCAGCATTTTCTTGCATTTTATAGCCCAAGAAATTTATTGTTGGAGGAAACAACTGGCTCAATTATTTGATGATGAAAATGACTGTTAGTTGCACCCTGAAAACAAGCTACTCCACCCCATTATATGCTTGTGTCCTATTTTTGCTGGATGTTTTCAGTCCAGTGGAAAATAACAAAGGAATTTGTTCTTGTGCATTTGTTCTTGTGAGTCATTTCTGCTCCCTTCCACATTAAACTTTTAACTTTGAGCAAATATCTCTGTGGACTTTTAATCGACAGATAAGTCTTAGATGCTGTAATATTGTGTTGTTTATTATTTTGGCTGTGTCCCTCCCTCTAGCAACACTCCCAAATGTATATAAAGGAATCTGTCGGCTTCCTCTCTTCAGCATTCAGTCAGGACAGCTAATCAAATTTCATGTTGGGCAGGACAGGAATTTTCTATGAAAAGCTGCTGTGTTGTTAAAAAAAAGAAAAAAGAAAAAAAAAACAACCTGAACTCTGTTTATAGACTTATTATTCCATTTATCAGTTTTGTTGTCTCTTCTATTCAGCAGCAACACAAACTACTCGATATGAGTGAATCTGGCTCCATTAGATAAAACCTGAGCCTTACAGATTTATCTATTCTGACCTGCAGGGCTTTCCAACCAAGGATAATGCCGGTGTTTAGCAAATCACCACCATGTTCCCCCGTCTCCTCTCTGCTAGTATATAAACACAGTCAGCATAAATGAAATATGGGCTCATTTCCACACCTTAAGGACAAATAGTTCGCCGCCATTCACTTTCATATAGTATCAAAACAGCTTACGTGGATTTGTCTCAGCGAGATGGTCAGTGAGAGCAAACATGACGTTTTAATTTGCTTTTACCTGGGCTGGGTTATACCACTGAGCCTGGGCTCAGACGACTGCTGCATTATGTTACTCTGCTTACTGTCAGCAGACTGAAACTGACAGGAAGACAGACGTCTCTGCCAGGAAACAGTCTCAAAAGAACATGATAGGATCTTACAAACCATTAAATTAATGTTTTGCTATTACAAATGTCCTTATCCGGTTTCTTTAAAAGTTTGAAAAGCACTGGAAGACCTTTTTTTTTTTACAAGTGAGGTATTACCCTGATGATGGTATGCCTTATTAGGGCCCAAACATCAGCAGTTCCTGTTTACTGTTACTATTTATGTGTTATTGTGGCATGGAAACATGGGTTGGGGCTGTATCTACTAAGGGACAAGAAAAACTAAAATGGCAAAATAACACACCCCACTGACACACTGGTGCCAAATATTATTTTAAATGCCACTAATTTATTTATTTGTATATTTGTATTTATTGCCAGAGTGTGGTGTTTTTCATTGTATCGCTGGATTGTGATCATTTGTGGCAACGCATCTTGATATTACTGATCGTGACCGGCTGATTCCCACTGCTGTTGTTTACAGTTGATCATTAACTTCCACTGTGGCGTGGCAAATTTTCATTTCTTGGTGAAAAGGTTTGGGGAAAAAAAAAAAAGAGCAACATCCTGACCAATACACAGGATAAAACGCAGTTCAGCATTTATCTCTGACCAGTGTTAACATTTGCTGCAGCAAAATATACTACAGTACATATTGACTCAACTGAGATTCATTGCACTCACTGTTGGAAAAATAAAAATCCCCCAAAGCCTTTCTGTTACCTGTAGCTCTTTCCAGCTTCCAGAAACACGTAAGCACAGAGTGAGCTGGGTCTGATCTGGTCTAATCCAGTTCCTCGCCAACCCACCATGCAGTGGAGGTCAAGGACACCCCAGTGTAACCTCCACCTGTCAATGCAGGTTGGCAGGGGAGGGATTATGGGAAGATGCGGGAGACAAGATTAAAGGGCGCCACAAACAGAGATCTGGGGTGCCAATCTGCTGAGCAGTAGGGGATCCCCTACCCCCCACCCCACCCACTTTCAGAGCATTGGTGTATGAGAAGCTCACACCAAACTATCCCCAACAGTCATGTATACACTAACAGGGACATGCTCAAACAAATGCTTTACTCACACACGTGAGATGAGTAATTTAATTTGAACCCTTCCTCTCCTCTGCAACACCAAACAGCCCAGACTTACTACGAACAGAATCGCAGAGCGGTGCTGATTCAAATTCTATCTTAGCTTTTATGTCCTGTAGGGTGAAGGCACTGCACCAAGCAATAAACTGTGGGGCCTGGCTGTGGAGTCTGAGGCCTTTGAGCACAGTGCCTGAGGAACCTTAGGCAGAGAAAATTAGTCCCAACTTCGAAACCATTTTTGTACTTTTACAGGCGAGCTTTCACATTATTTAGTTTCAGTCTGATTCCGGCTGCTTCCTTGCATATTATTTTCCCGCAGTCATGCTTTTAATTCATGTCAAGCAGTTCCATCTCATTATACTATTAATCTTAATGGCTTCCCTTCCTCGCCGTTTTGTAAAGCTCTTAACTGCGTTTTGAATATAGTTGCAAATGTGAAGTTTACTGTAATTCAAGTCGTGCTGCTGCTCAAGTAACTGTCTAAATTGGAATTCATGAATATAAGAGGAAACATTTTATTTCACCTCTGCTGTTATCTGACAGCTCAGCCCAGAAAAGAGCACAATCAGTGGCAGGTAACACAGCGTTAACAGTGGTTGTTATAAAAGAAAGCATTTCATTGGAACAACTTTCACTATAAGGTGAGTCTGCGTCCAAATGCTGACATCAGCGGAAAATGTGCACCGTGCACACGCTCATAATTTGCCTCTCGGTGAATGTGAAGTTGTTGCTGTTGGAAACTGTTTAAGTTAAACACACAGAAGAGAACGAAATCCAGATGAGCTAATAATGCTCTCTGAAAACAGCCACATGTGAATGAGTGAGTGTATTTACTTACACACTGTAAATACTCATGACCACACACGCTCGTGAACTCCCTTCGGTAAACACATGTGAAGACACGCGTGTACACACACCCACACTGACCGCCCTGGACAGAGACTTGGTGTCCCGTGCCCTTATTGTCTGAGATGTCCAGCTTTCAACAGGCTCTNCCCCTCGCTTTGTGCTTCTCCTCCATCCCCCTCCCACTGTTTGCAACCATTCAGAAAAGCAAAATGTGAAAAACACACTCGCCTCCAAACACTGATTTAATTAGCTGATTTAATTAACTGATTACCAAACTTCTATCTCAATGCTACAAACAGCAGCCAGCGTTATTAATCTTTACAGCAATACTGCTGCACTTCCCACTCACTGCTGAGGCTGTTGCACCGAAGGAAAAAGGACAGCTGCCCTACTTACACACTCCATGTATATATACTTAACAATCAAACCACTGCAAAATTCAAATGCACCCACTATGATATGAGCTGAGTGAACATGAGCACCCTCACACACGCACACGAACGTCATACTTTGGTTCAGAAACTGTCCCAGTGGTGCCCATACGCTGTCACTTCAGTTCTCCTGCTGTGATTAAGTCTGTAAAGGTGTGTGTGTGCATGTGTGTGTGTGTGTGTGCTTGTGTATACGCATCCAAGTCCCAAGCCACTGTGTGTTGTCCTTCAAACAAAGGCTAGAGTGAAGGTCCTGGTTAAATTAGCAAGTTTCATTCCATCAATGGTCATCATTATTTCATGGGGTCCTGAATATTTTATATAGTGTGTGTGTGTGTGTGTGTGTGTGTGTGTGTGTGTGTGTGTGTGTGTGTGTGAGAGAATGAGAGAGAGAGGTTATGTATGTGTGTAAAAGCATGCCTCCGTCTTCTTGTGTTTATGTGCAAGTGTGTGCTTATGATTCTGCAGCTCGCTGTACTACAACTACCGGTATGTTAGTGTGAGTGTGTGTGTATGTGTGGTGTGTGTGTGGTGTGCTGGGACATTAAGTATTAACTGAGCTGGGGGGCTCAGAGATGAACGTCCGGGTCTTCTACCATCCCATCATGCTCCGCTGCTCTCCTGTCTCGCCTTTCCAGGATAGGAGCCTGGGGAGCTGTCAAAACTCACTGCACAGCTTTTTGAGTGTGTGTGTGTGTGTGTGTGTGTGTGTGTGTGTGTGTGTGTGTGTGTGTGTGTGTGTGTGTGTGTGTGTCTGAGTGCATTGTCTGGGAATGGGAGGCAACTCATGCAAAACCCGGATGAGTTAATAATGCTGTTTGAGAATAACTCTTCAAACGTTCGCACACACTCTCAGACAGACAAGTGCATGCTTACAAACACACACACACACACACACACTGAGGCGCACACACACACAAACAGAAAAACAGATGCGCACGGGACTTCTGCCTCGCTCCCTCCCCGCTTGACATGTTCCTGTCTGTCCCCTCCCATTCCCTCGTCTTTTCAGTTCACGGGCGGCAGAAGAAACGAAATGTGGAGAACACAGAAGAAGAAAAAAACAAACTGAGGAGAGAGAGACGAGGGAGACAAATGAATGTGTCTGTTTCGATGGAGCGATGACACGAAGCAGGTGTCACCAGTTAATTTCTCTACTTTCACCCACTCCCTCCCCTTTCTTTCTCTCAATACCACTTTTTTTTTTACCTCAGCACAGCTTCTGTTCCTCCTCAACCCCCCCCCTTATCTGGGTCATCCTTTCTTCTGTATCCCCACGGGCGTACAGTAGGTACAGAACAAGGCGAGAAGAAGAAAAAAATAATAACAGAGAGAAAATGAGACTGGGAGAAAAAGAACAGCTTCTGACAAATAACAGTGGAGGAGAGTCCAG
>JASGAU010409998.1:0-21037 GCA_030220045.1 Australoheros facetus
AGGGGGGAGCTGAGGGAGCACTGACACAGAGAGTCCACGGCAGTTTCCCTACAGTTTTCTGCTCTGACCAAAGCCTCCTGCTGAGAGCCCTAAATCTCAATATTACATGCCAGAAACTGTCAAAAACCCCACTTTTCATGCAATGTCTACAAGAAATACTTCCTGTGTTCCCAAATAACTTCTTCCTCACCAGAGTTTCAGACGGATGAGGGATCTGAAACAGTCTAGGAAACGCAGGGTACTTTATTATACTCAAGATTTACTTATTAATGCCCGACTACTGCTGCAATCAAACTATTCAAACAATGGTAGAAATCTGGAGGGGTAGAGGATAGATTTATAATAAATAGATGGATATAGCTTGGGATCAGAAAACTAAAGCCTGCATTCATTTTGATGGCCAGCAGGGGGCGACTCCTCTTTGCATAAATAAGTCAAAATGCATTTAAGTATTCAAAAAATAACATGGCTTCTTGCGTGGTTTACACGTTCCTGATGAGTTTATCCTCTCAATCAATAGTTTTGAGTCTTACTGAACAGGAGTCTCATTTTGTTGTATTATTATTGTCTTATTTAGAGTAAAACAGACAATTCAATTCAGCTCAATTCCTTTTTTTAGCACCAAATCACAACAATCATCTCATAGTGCTTTATATTGTAACATAAAGACCCCACAGTGATACAGACAAACACCCCAACTACTGTATCAGATGACCCTCTATGAGCAGCACTTGGTGACAGTGGGAAGGAAAAACTCCCTTTTAACAGGAAGAAACCTCCAGCAGAACCAGGCTCAGGGAGGAGCAGTCATCTGCTGCGACCAACATGTAGTGTAAATAATCAACAACCAACAAAGCAGGGCGTGCAGCAGCTTTTAGGGAGGGCCTACCTTTTGGCTGACAAATCCCTACTACAGGGATCCTCACATCCAGGCCTCGAGGTCCGGTGTCCTGCAGCTTTTAGATGTGTCCCTGATTCAACACACCTGAATCAAATGGCTGAATTACCTCCTCAGTATCCAGTCAAGTTCTCCAGAGTCCTGCTAATGACTTCTATATTTGACTCAGGTGTGTTGAAGCAGAGACACATCTAAAAGGTGAAGGACACTGGACCTCGAGGCCTGGGTTTGAGGATCCCTGCCCTACCATATGAAGCACCCCTCGGTGGCTAAAACCAAGTTCACAAATCAGTAGCTGTCTTTGCAATGGCTGAATCTGCCTTCTACACACAAGTCTCTGGGTAATTTTAAGGAAAATATGTCCTAAAATATTGGATGACTTTTTTTTAGAACACTCTAAAAACTTCTGATGGCAGCCCCGGGATAGATTGGTGACCTGTTCACTGTACGCCATGATATGAAAGTAGGAATGCAAAACAAGCATTTCTAAAGTCCTGTCTCCTCTCCTGTACCCTCAGAAAATCTATCCTTTCAGTATTCTAAATTTAACCTCTTGGAATGTATTTAACTTTTGCATTTTGTTGCTCTGGCTGTGTCCAGCTTAAGTTCAGGTCACTTAAAATTGATCAAAATATCGACAGGAAAAAGTTGCAAACTTCCTCTCAGAGTGTCCCTCCAGCCAAATCTCCTTATTCACTCCTCATCTGTATTCACAGTGTGTTCCAAACAGTCAGGGTTTAGCTAAAATATGGCTGAACACACACCCACAGTGTTTCTGTCTGAATCCTTCCATGTTGTGTTGGTGATAAATCACTTTAAAGCCCAAAGACCCAGCTGTTCCCTTTGATTTAAAAACCTCTGTATGCACAGCTGGACCCGCAGAGAGACAGGAACTTACATTGAGTCCTTTCTGGAACAGCGGTTGCCCCATCACGTTAGCCAGCATCCGGATCAGTGCCGCCCCCTACGGAGAGCAAAGAGAAACACACTTTCAAACAAGGTTAACACCAGCACCATCCTCCCTGGAGTTGCTGTGATCAGTGGAGGAAAAGTAGATGAAAGTCAACTTTGAAATTAGACACTGACTTAGATCCACATTTTAAACTGTCCAGACTGCTGATCTTCAAACTAATAGAAGTGGAACGATGCTGCTCTCCTCTGTTCTGCTTTAAGGCTATAACCTCAATTTGTCAAAGTATGTAGGCAATTACAAGACAGAAGTTGATGGTACAACTACATCTATTGTGTGACTGGAAGAAAATGTAATGTTTAAAAAAAGTCTTTTACTCCCCAGTGTTTTCCAAAACGAAACCAAAGGAAAACTAAAGATCGCCCTCGACAAGTCCATCTAAGCTAGATTCGAACGTAAGGACACACTGGAGCCAGTTCAACATGACCAGGCAGCTACATTTAAAGTGGTTTGTTCCCTTTCAGAGAGTTCGAACAAACTCAAACCAGTTTTAATCAATGGTAATGCCACAAGAAAGACATAAGATCTCAATTTATAATCAATAAGCCAAGCCCTCTGTGACATGAACTTTCCACATCTGCGTGTCTGTCACCAGAACATCTTCAGCACATCCTTGAAATCATGAGTTGGGAGTGACCACAGATCATACATGTCTTCACAGCCCATTACTGGTTCAGTACTGTGGGCCGGTCCCCCTCATCGCCAACCAGGAGCAACCCACAAACCTCGACTCTTTAGAGATACCCCATATATGGATAATCAACATTATTTACGTCATGGTTTTGGCTCATTGGTATACACTGGCTGGAAATACAGAAGCTTGCCAGTTAGTCCTCAAGTAGTCCATGTGTCTTAGTATCACTAATAAATTAAAAACAACTGAATTTCTCTTGCAGTTGGCTTCTTACTTTTTTGTAGGCAATCCAGTCAAAGACTCGGTCAATGTCCGTCGCCTGTTCCACTTCCTGGGAGATGGGATGGGAGGAACTCAGGCCATCCAATAGCATCACCTCATGAAGGACGTCAGTCAAGAAACGCTGCTTCTCCTGAAAACACAGACAGTTGATTTTGTTTCAGATATGGTCAATATGCCCCCCCCCACACACACACAACTGACAGAAGAGTGACAGAAAGCAAATATATTAACCAGCAGTCTGACATTTAACAAAGGTACAAATCAAATCATGGGCTGTGCCTTACAGCAGACCTTAATCGTTCATCCAGTTAACCCTGTTTTTAAAGAAGATTTCATCCTTTTCCTGAGAGACCATATTCCAGTCCTCAACAACCAACATTATATCATTGGTCATAGATAAAAATGAATGCAAAAGGTCAGAGACAAGAAAAACGTGCCTAGAATAATCCAACAATCCAGTGAGTCTCAGGAAACCATGTTTTCCTAGGAGGAAAAACTGGATGTTTCTCCTTTTATTAGGACTTTTGTTTTTTGGACTTTGATGGTTTCGTTCCAGCTCAGCTTGTTGCAGATTAAACAGTTATATGTAGAAAACACACTCAGCAAGTTCAGTAAGTAAATGTTCAGCTGTGGCTCATCGCTGCTTTTTGGGACCTCGTTGTTCAGGACTTTCACCTTATCCAACTTCTGCAGTTTCTCTCCCATCTTCTCTTCCTTCGTCCTCGTGGTTATTTTCTAATTGCGTCCACTGTGTGTCTTTCCGTGTTGTCTGTTCTCTCTTTTGATCTCTCCTCAATCCCGTGTCTCATCTTCTTTGCGGTCTTCATTCCCTCCCATTACTCCGCTTCTTGTTTCCTCTCCTCATCTACTTTTCTGGTTTCGAGGTTTTAATATACATCTGCAAGCATGTGGAGATTTAATGAGCTCTGTCTAAATTACCCCTGGGATCTGGCTAAATCCAGAGAAGTGTGGCTCTGTCTAATTCATGGATTATAGTGTTTACTATGGAGATTTAGTTTTAATGAACCTCCGTCTTGTTAAGCAATGGAATTGTTGGCTTATTAAGTTTCAGATGTTAATGAATAGAATGAAAAGTAACTTTTTTTTTTTTTTAAATTAACAGTATCTGTGGGGATCTGGCTAATTCTTGGTCCAATGTGTTTGGGTGTAATTCCTGGATTAAAGTAGTGTGCACTAAGTAGATGTAGTTTTAATGATCCAGCATCTTGCTAAACAAAAGTTTTTAATGAACAAAAGAAACAACAAAGATTTGGATTTTACAGCATCTGCTGGGATCAGACTACTTCTTGGTAGATGAGTGCTGATTTACATTTGTCACATTTTCATCTTGTTAAGCAGTTTTAAGTTTAAACATTCTGAAACTGCAGAGTCAGGGGAGTCTCATTTTTGGATCCAGATTCTTTTTATAAATTTGTTTCTTATCTGCAGTAATGAACTGTCTAATATCTGGCAAGAGGAATTGATGGCAGTTTGCATCTCAGTGGGCATGCATAACTCAGTTTTACTTCAAACTGTTTTTTTTTTTTAAATAAAAATAATTGTTACTGGGTTGCCAGAAGAGTTGCAGATCTGACTAATNCCCCATTTTTGTTTTAAACAAGATCCCTCCTCAAAGGATTTGGCTAAATCCTGCTAAAAGACAGACTATTGCTTTCATCTCAGAGTCAACAGAAAGGCACACATAGAGGTAAACACACAGTTCAGGGACTCCACCATGAATTACACAATTAGTCAATTAGTTAAATGGCACATTTGGATGAAGCTAAATGCGTCTACGAGAAAAAAAAAATTGGTCTAAATGAGACATCAGCTCTAATTAAGAGACACTTTAAATCACCTGGAGAGAGAAACGGGGGTCCATCTGGTCCATATGTTCATTATGAACCAGATGGACCCACATGTGGAGGGATGGCTAATAGGCCAACAGTCAGGATAAACACAAACACGCACACACAGATGGAGGGATAGGATGGTGTTCAGGAGCAGCTGCTGAACTTTTAAAACGTCTGCTCGTCTCATCACTCCGTCTTCCTTCACTTCCAGCCTGTCACTCCTCCTCACCGCCTGTTCTTCCTCCTCCCTCCTCGTTCCATCCTCCTCTTCATTTTGGGGTCATTTAAACTTGGCACGTTTGGGTAACAGACAGTACTCTGTGTGACACTTTCATGCTGAACTCGTCATTGCAAGGCCACAAAAAAAATCATGTTTTTGATTGACTGTGATGTTTGTTCAAATAGGTTTTTTACTCATGATGAGGAAAGAGCGAATCTGATTGAGGGACCCAAGGATGCGTCGCACATACACAACACTAAAGCATAGCCTGCTTTGTCATCCTTTTTTACTCTATTAAATAAGACCTGAAACTAGCATTCAAGACCATAAACTAATTTGGAACGTGTAAGGAAAATGGAAAGTAAGCTTAAGAACAGGCTGGTGGAAGTACGATGCACAGGCAGGCAGATATAGAAAGATTACAACAATGGTGCCAGAAATCTAAAAACACAAAGGTGCTAGAAGGAACCAATGGAAACAAAGACATGAGGAGCATGATGCTGACCATAGATTAGGAACTCAACATGGGAACAAATGAGACACAGAGATTGTGGATAAGAACTAAAAAGATACTGGACGATAACATATAAAGACGGGAAGCAAAATTGCAAGAAATGAATGAGGAAACATTTACAAAATGACACAGAAGAAGGAAAATCTCCCAGTAAGAAACAAGAGAAATTAAGTTATAATATGAACCAAAATGTCTACAACACCATGACAAAACTGATTCTAGAAATCAAGCTTTGAAGTTCAACAATGCCAAGAAATTCCAGGCTCAGGCTTCCGTTTAGCACTTTTCTACCTGACCAAGCCTGCTTCTATCAGCTCGTTCCAACAGAACTGGGAACACCTGCCTAACATGGTAACCAATGAATAAAGCTGCAGGAACTGTGACAATGGTGCAACGTTCAATAATCTGAAACTGACAAACCTTCATCTGGCAGCAAAAAGATGAGAATGAGAAACTGATTACTAGTGACTTGCATGATGGAGAATATTTACAATTACACCATCTGCAACCAGGCTTTCTCAATCAGACACTGGCATCAAATAACCGGCACAGAGGAAAGATCATTAGAGGAGCGAGGCTACGGAAGACCCGTCACTGAGAGCCTCCAGCGCTTAATGGATAATTAATGTGCACATCATATAGAAGTCATGAACTCAAACCTTCCTTGATAACATTCAAAACAATAATTTACTTCATCTGAGCATATCATTTCACAGGAGACATGTCAGGGGTTGTTAAGAATATTAATTGTTTTTTCATATTTTGTAAAATAGCCCACAGGAAATATCCATGCATGTCACATTCAATGTAATTATGGCCATAGGACATAAACAAGCAGCAAGAAAATACATTATGTTGCCAAAAGTATTCACTCATCTGCCTTCAGACACAAATATAAATTTAAGTAACATCTTATTCTTAATCCACAGGGCTTAATAAGATGTGGGCCCACCCTTTGCAGCTATAACAGCTTCAATTGTTCTGGGAAGGCTTTCCACAGGTTTAGGAGTGTTTATGGAAATTTTTGACCATTCTTCCGAAGCGCATTTGTGAGGTCAGACAATGATGTTGACACTGGCTCACAGTCTCTGCTCTAATTCATCCCAAAGGTGTTCTGAGGTCAGGACTCTGTGCAGGCCAGTCCCGTTCTTCCACACCAAACTGGCTCATCCATGTCTTTATGGAGCTGCTTTGTGCACTGGTGTGCAGTCATGTTGGAACAGGAAGGGGCCATCCCCAAACTGTTCCCACAAAGTTGGGAGCATCAAATTGTCCCAAATGTCTTGGTGTGCTGAAGGATTAAGAGTTCCTTTCATTGGAACTAAGGGGCCGAGCCCAACTCCTGAAAAACACCCCCACACCATAACCCCCCCCTCCATCAAACTTTACACTCGGCACAATGCAGTCAGACAGGTACCGTTCCCCTGGCAACCACCAAACCCAGACTCCTCCCTCAGATTGGCAGATGGAGAAGTGTGATTCATCTCTCCATGTCTCCACTGCTCTAGAGTCCAGTGGCGGCGTGCTTTACACCACTGCATCTGACGCTTTGCATTGAGCTTGGTGATGTAATGCTTGGATGCAGCTGCCATGGAAACCCATTCCATGAAGCTCTCTGTTCTTGAGCTGATCTGAAGGCCACATGAAGGTTGGAGGTCTGCAGTGATTGACTCTGCAGAAAGTTGGTGACCTCTGCGTATTATGCTCCCCAGAAACATTGATTTTTAAAGATGGTAGGGTTGAGAGGCTTTTTCTCCTGGTGACTTTACAGGCTGAATATGGAATTTAAATAAACAGTTATTCATTTTGAAGTTTTACTTTTCACAGGGTCGAATACTGTTTCAAATGGCATTCTTTTACACTCACACTTTCTACTTTGAGTGCACAAATATGTTCACAGCATAAAGTATTGGATGGTATCCCTCCCACCATAAAAACGTTGAGTGTAGAGACCTTGTACACCTCTAGTCATCAGTATACAGAGTGGAAAAGCTGGGACCAACAAACCCTTTTCAGCCAGTAGGAGGATTTGTCATCAGCACCAGTACCTTTTTTTTTCCAAATACTGCAGGTAAAACTACACACTGTATGTGTATTTTGGTGTTGTGTTAACTGTCTTCACTGCAGAGGGATTTTGTATTATGCGAGGTCAGAGATCAAATGTGATGTGCATTTTTTATATGTTAGCACCTTAAGCCTGCACTCAGTCATCAAAACTTTGAGAAGCGTGACTTTAAAAGTCTTTAGTCAAGAATCAGGACCGATTCATCTCAAACACTCATCTGTCTGTCCACTGTCACCCACAGAGTGCTGCAGCTTTGCTTACAGCGGTGATGAGAAGATATGGAAGAGCTGCAAGACTGCAGAATTATAAAATACGTACTGACAATGATACACGAAAGATAATGCTCCCAAAATATTTCCATTAAATACTTTGATTTCCCAGCAGGCTCAGTGCTGTAAGCCAGCGTGTGCTATTAAACTGAATACAAACAGTCTTTTGTCATCCTTGAAATGTTCACTTCAAAGATGAGAGAAGAGGTTGAATATCGATCGTCCTCTCTCCTCTTCAACATGAATATTTTATTTTTTCCATAGGAAGTCTATTTGTTCCACGTCAGTCAACACTCACCTCTGACCTGCTTCCTGCACACAGAACAGATAAACAGATGTGCTGCTGTCAGCGTTAAAACAAACAAACAAACAAACATTTGTTTACTTCATAAAATTATGCAGAATGGCTGCTCACACGCACCAAGATCATTTTCACTACTTAACCTCTCATCATCCCCCAAGTCACTGGTAACCCATTTCAGGGAAGGGCTGGGGGGGTGGGGTCGGGGTTTGTTTAACAATCACCCATATTTAACCTCCTGAAACCCACCCTGTTGAGATGCAGCTATCTGGGATTAGCTTGACCCGATAAGTATAAAACTAAGCAGCATCTTTAAACAGAAAGTAATTAAAAAAATAAAAAATAAAGTCACCAAAGTTCAACAAAATATAAAACACGCTATTGAGCAGAATGAAGTATAAGATGCAGAAAAGCCCCCATATGAGGACACAGGGTCTTAGAAGGATAAGAGAGGTGTTACACTGTATGTGCAGCAGGCACAGACACACATACCTGCCTGAATTACAACCTCACTACATTCATAAAAAGATGGATGTGGCCCATTTGTGAAACCCTGACTTGAGCATTGTGAATATTGCAGTCTTGGATTGTTGGAGGCAGAAGTGATATTATTTAGATGAGATGTTGACTTGCTTAAGTTATCATCTAAACCAGTGTTTCTCAAACTGTGGGGCGCGCCCCCAGGGTCGTGACAGGTGGGGGGCAGAGAAAAGAAAACCTCCATAGTAGTTGGTTGCACATTTATTGGAAGCAAATAACACACCAATAAGTCTTAAAGACATTTCATAAGCGTGCCTGTTACACAAATATGAGACTGCAGTTTTAAAAAGAGGAGGAAAAAAAAGGCTGATGCTTTAAACATGTTTTATTTATTAATTTGTTAAATTATATAAAGCAGAGTACTCTCGAGTGTCTTGACTTTGAGGAGGTCACAATGTGTTACGATTATCAGCAAATTGGGATTAAAAATGTGGAACAAGTAAAATATTTAGAAACTACCGTTAAATTTTTCAGCTAAGTACGATTCCAGTTTGTGTTGGGATAAAGTTGTGATTAGTTTCCTTGCTGTGCCCCCGTTACCGCTGTGTCGATCCAACATCAACACACTGTGTCTGCAAAATGTGTGATTTTGATCATTTGGCTTTTCATTAAAGTCTCAGAGAAGCGGGCTGTCATTACACTTGTATAAACCAAGTTTAATTCTGCTTTAAAAAATAATTAGTCGGCAGATCTCTGGGGAGGATACATTAACTTTTAAGCACTTGTGATTAGGAGAAAGGCTTTGATCACGCTGGACCGAAATCAAACACAAGATTACAAGCCGACTCACAATGCTCTGCCAAAGCTTCCTCTCAGCTTCATTTATGACACTTTTTGTCAAAAATTCTTTATGTCCTAATCCCAGGCCACTTAGCCAGCTCCTCAGGGGCGTTCCCAGGCCAGTCGGGATATATAAACTCCTTATTCCAGGTGGCTTCCACAGTTCTGCTCTGAGGTCCCTCCCAGCATTTGTGAATCCACAGTTTGAAGTTATAACTTTTTATAGGTTTTGTGGAGAAAGTGGAGTGCTTTTGTTTTTTTGTTTTCACATGAATTACACATTGAAAACGCCCACCCACTGATCGACTCTGCAGCTAACCCTCGTGAGCTCTAACGAAGTTCATCCATATATTTGACAGGTATTGTTAGGCGTACTGGCACATCTGTCATCCTGATATGATTCCATCCACCTTATTAAACCTGATTTGATTGGCTGCAGAAAGCTCACCTGCACTCATATAATGCCAGAGAAGGCAGAACATGAGTTGTCTCAGCCTCTCTCACACATCCATCAGGACTGGGGTTATCCCTCGGTTGCTAAAGCTACAGAGGAATAAGATTAATTAATTATTAGTTGGGTTGGGAGGTACCAGCAGTCCTGTTTTCAGTTTTGCTTTTATTATTTGCCTGCTGTGTGGTTGGTTTTTTTGGTCTTTTCCCTCTTTCGTTTGTTTTTGCCGGGTCTCCCATCGTCCTTACTTGTGTTGTTTTTTTTAAGTAACTATAATTCCATTTTTTAAACGTTTGTTGAACTGTGGCACTGGTGAGGCATCTTATACATTAAGTTCCTTTGATTCACGGATGTAGGGACTGTAACAGGCATCACCATCATGATTTCTGGAGCACATCTGGAAGAAAAGGCAGAGTGCTGAGCTACCAGCAGCTAGGCTAGCAAGCTTCATCCATAAACTGAATGAGTGCAATACACATACACAGATATTAAACAATGCCAAGCAAAAGAACTAATGAAATCACTCACCAAACTGGAGCTCAGAGTTTTTGGATGATCTCCCAGTACAATGAAACTAAAGAGCTCCATTATTTGCCAGATAATTTAAGCTTGAAAAAGCACCAAAAGTTTAGACATGGCCAAGATGTTCAGTTCAGTGACTCAAACAGACAGCCATCAGCATCTACCTACAGTACCACCTATTCCCTTGAACAAACTCTAAATCCCCAACAGTTATTAAGATCTATGGAGAATGACTCAAGTGGCCGTTGGAGGAACCGCAGTTTTCCCTGGAAGCTTCCCGAGGCGTCCCTGGAAGCATAAGCAGCAAAGCCCCGATGTCTTCATTCCTGCCCACATATCCAGAGCCTCATCGTCCTGATGAAACCCCGGAGTGAATATATAACCTCTCCGGCATATTCTGGAGAGGTTATAGTAGCAGCTGATTGGATATGTGATTGATTGACTAACACAGAAACAATCTATTCCTGTCCTCATCATATTTATATTTGTTTCCCTTCTCCTGTGTTTTGCTCCTGGCCCTGCAGCGCTGTGACTCACTGCTGATGGAAATGGCCTTTTTTAAATAAAAACCTGCATTAGAAATAAATTATTTTATCAGCACCAGTTTCGCTTTATCATTGTTGTGCTTGTTATTGGAGAAACACTTTGTTTCTATTAAAGCGTCCAGCCGTGCAGAACGGCAGTAACAGGGATTTAAAAATGCCATGTCGCTCAGAAGCAGACTGTGTGTGTGTGCAGAAGATAAGGTGTTTCAGTGTACTACATTCTCTATTGGAAGAAAATCACAACATGCTTGGGCAGAAACAAAGCAGGAAGTGTGCATGCGCTGTAATTTAAAGTTCTGCAGCGTTCACCGTTTCTCTGAGAACTTCTCTGAGTTTGTCCTTTAGAGAGGAGGGGGTGGGGGNGGGTTGCCCGGGAGGCTTTGAGCAAATTTGAGGAAGGTTTCATTTCTAATTTTATATTGTTTTGAGTTGAATCATCCTCTGAGTCAATTCGTTTGCAAACCTGAGCAGAATAAAAGAAAGCAGGATTTTACCTGCTGAGGAGATTCACGGCTGAATTTCTGCTGAACTTCAGGGAAACAGTTTTAGACAAAGAAGGAAGCAGATATCGATTCATGTGAGTGAAGGAAGGTGGAAGAGTTCAGGAGGAGACCACGCAGTCAGGACTTCCTCCTCCTCAACAGCCGCTTTCAACTCTGTTCTTATATCCAAATGCATTAGAAGTTATGTAAAGATTTTACAGAGAAAAGAGAAACAAGGAAGGCTGTTAAAAATAGAACAACAGGCTGATCTGCTCGTACAATTATCTGCTTCAAAGATTCTCACGAGAGTACGGTGAGAAGCACTGATGGCTGTTTGTTACCATCAAACCACAGGTCTCTCTTTGATATGTGGTTTATAATGGTGCATAGACAGGAAATGAGAACAGGTTAGAGGATAAAGTAATGAGCAGTGTGTCCTGGTAACTTTGATAGACATTAAATTTGGCCAGCACCCCTGGATGAGAGCATGAGCAAGACCAATGACATAACTGAGTACCATGATTTTCAAACATTTTGTGGCCAAAGCAAATCAAAGAGCACGTAACACGTTGCTGTAATCACACGACATTTTTCAGTAACACAGTAACGTAACGCATTACTGTATTAAATTCAATAATCACATCACAGTTACAATTATGTTGGCAGATAAAATGAAAAATACATCTGCCTTTTTCTTCCTGTGCCTTTGTGCTACAATCAGCTGATTTTAGTTCTGTGTGCAGGGAGGAGGAAAATGGTGGAGTACTCTACAAGTTTTGAGGAGTGGAAATATGGACATTCATTGAATTTTTCTATTGTGCGTGATAGAAAAGTGAAAACTGTGTCCAGGACAGAAACAACAGACCTTTGGCTGTTTGCAAGCATCTGCACAGACAGCGTGCTAACACCCCTGAGCCCGGCCACGCTGCCAGAGCCCGAACTTCAACAGGTAACAGAAGCGGTGACGAGCAGTCAGGCCTGTAGCATCGTGCCCCTCGTTTCTATCTGCACGCGTTTCTACAGCAGAATCACTGCGGAAAAAGACTGTATGTTTGTCCTTATTAGGACAGGGATTTATGTCTGCATGCGGGACCTCAGGTTTATATTGTTAACTGGTAATTATGTGACAATGCATTGTAATGTACTTCGTTACTTTTAAAAAAGTGACTTTGGTGCGATTGCACCATCTGTGAGGTTGCACGACAGCAGCTCCTCTAACCTGTAACTCACCTTTATCAGACTCTGACTTTGCTTTAAGTTTGAACTAAACCAAGTTAGTTTTTCAGCTTGCTGTTTATTTTAAAGCTTTAGTTACTTTTTCTTTTGCAGATTGTAAAATCCAATCCACAGAGCCCAAAGCATGTTTTTGTACCAAGCTGTTTATCTCTGCAGCAAATTAAAGTACTTTAAAACTGGAGTCTATGGGGACTTGCTCATTTTGGCCTTTTGAGGAACTGCACCTTGCACTAACTGACCCAGTTACGTTTTTGGTTTACAGGCATATTGTTGTCTTCCATCTTTTTCATTGATGATCCCACTGGGATGCTGCGTTACATTTAATCCTTAATGTGCTGCACTGAACTTTGTGTAGGAAGCCATACCTGAAATATCTTCTACTCTATTTCAGTAGTTATGCCAGCTGATTTAATGGTAAGTTTCAGAAAGGGTACGTTAAACCACATCACTACAGAGACCTTCCCATTATCTAACCCTGTTATTCTGTCACTGCTACAGTACAATGGAGGAGATCAGGATTTTGTTTGGGGTGCTAAAAGCATCCACAAAAACTGTCCCAGTTACTCCGGATAATCCTCGGATCTCTCTGTCAACACTTTCCATTGAGAATTATTTTCTGCCAAACCAGTAAAAATGAATCCACTGGCTGATCAACCTCTGAACAGAAAAATAAACCAGGTTTGAAGTTTGATTTCATATTCATTATTTGTTTGCCGCCCCTTAGAGATGTTTTTTTTTTTCTGTTTTTAGATCAAATTTTCTGCCTTCGACCTGTGTTGTATTTGGTGTCTGGGGATTTTTTTTTTTAGTATTTTACTCTGGAAAAAAAATCTAATTCATTTCTGACTGGCTGAGGCCTTGAGCTGAAATCCTGACTCATAAAACCACAAGGAGGGAGAAAAATTAAATTTCATGAGTGAGCAGACAGAGCTTCGGAATACCTGAAAGCACTTCTACACGTTCAGCAGCGAGAGCTGCATTTCCTGTTTCTCAAAAAGTGAGTGAAACTCTGCGACCACCAAGTTCTCGGTTATTTCACTCCGCAGTGACATTTTCTGAAGATGCACCTGGTGGGAAAGCGCTTAAGAAATGTTGAGTGTATATCATTATGATTCATATGCTGTTCCCAGAGTTTAACACGAGTCAGAAACTGCAAAGCCAGTTCAAATCTACAAAAACACTTGAGGCAGGTCAGCTGTTTGTGAAAAATGCAAATGTTTGCTGTTTGTAACGTCCTAACGAAGCTGCATTAATGAGTGTGACAGGCATTTGAATACTTAAATGAAGCTTCATACTCACCATGTTCCACTTTGGGAAGAGAAAGTCTGTGCCGACGTACTCGAAGAAGTGAGCAAAACCTTCTTTTAACCAAACATCCTCCCACCAGACCGGAGTCACCAGATCACCGAACCACTGAAAGACAAACAGAGGAGGAGCTGATGTGGTTTCATGTCTTTCAGATTTATTACTTATGAAAATGTTTTATGAACCCCTACAGAAAATCTGTGCTTTCATGAAGGGCAAACTCCACAGTGAACCAAGCATTCTCATAGTACTGTTACCTTAAGTTCATCAATATGACCAAGTTACCTTCTCGGTTGACGGAGCTTTGAAAGAACGGTTGTTGATCTGGCTGCTCTTAAAGTTTCTGTTCTGTCTGATGGATTTATTGTAGCTTTTCAGCCTGCTCATGGCCTCCCTTACTTGCACTGACATCTCTTTGGGCCTCATATTGAATGTTCCAGTGAATGGTTATTATACCAAATGCAAGTTTAACACTTGGAAACAGAACCGGATCTTTTATCTGCTAGTGGGGTGGCTGTAGCTCAGGAAGTAGAGCAGGTCACCTGCTGATCGGAAGGTCAGCGGTTTGAATCCTGGCTACTCCAGGCTGCATGCCAATGTATTCTTGGGCAAGTTACTTAACCCCAAGTTGCTCTCTGGCGCAACTGTTGGAGTGTGAATGTTAGATAATTAAAGCACTTAGCTTAGTTAATCATGGAAGTGCTTGTATGAATGGGTGTGCATGGGTAAATGTAAACGTGTTGTATAAGTGCTTTGAGTGCTCAGAGTAGAAAAGTGCTATATAAGAACTAGTCCATTTATTCCAGTTTGTTGTGGAATAACGAGGGAACAGGCAATGAAACTGATTTCAAACAACTGTCCAATTACTTTTGAGGCTCTGACAATGGAGAGCCGTGTATTAAATATGGCTTTAAATCATAAAGTTAATGCAACACTTGTGTCAAACCCCTTAAATTAAAGGTGAAAGTTTGTTTTTTAATCTACTGTAACTGAGTACTGAGGATACATTTTTAAAAAATGTGCTCTTGTCCAAATACTTATGCATGTGATTGTATATTATTTGTCAGATTATGCATTAAAGACAGTAAAGAAGTCAAGGGAAAGCTAGTATATGGTGCCAGCACCTAAATGATGGTTAATATGGCCGTGTCCTTGATTATCAATTATATGTTAGCCTTAAAAACATTTAAATGGGTGAGTTATAAAAATCCCCCCCGTATGTTATGAATATATAAATTAACTATATAGACCAATGCTATTTTTTGTTGGAGCCGGCCTCAAGTGGCCACTTGAGAATTACAATATTTGGCACTTGATGCATGTGTTTCATTTTGGGGCTGCAGAGGCTGCAGTTTGATATAAACATACTTCAGTTCAGTCACGTATGCATGAAATTGCTGCTTATGCAGTATATAGCAATTTATTACTATTGTCCATCATTTCATCTCTTGAAGCTCCGACTGTGAGTGAAATTCAAACGTCCTGAAATTATGCAAAAACAGATTGTTTCACATTCAGTTGTACACATGAAAATTTCCACTCTTAGTCACACATTCACATCGTGGGCGCTGAACAGACGCATACATTCAGGAAATTAATCTTCAATGTGTGTCCCCAAAATATTTCCAGCATTAAAATATTTGTTAAAATCACAAAGCTAGTGCTGAGGGCACAGACAACAGAAAAGCCAAAGTAGTGTTCATTTAAATGCAATCTATTCAAAATTTAGTCCATTACAGTTTCTACAACCCCTCCTGCAGCATAGTTAAAATTTCATATGCCATCTGACGCACTTGCAAAACAACTCTTGTTGTGCAAAAGAAAAAACCCAAAACAGAAAATCTAATTAAATCCAGACAAACTTTGAGTGGGGACAGCAGGGCCTTCCAAGTGCTGCTCCTCCTGAAGGACTCACTTGGCCTCCTTGCCTGCCCTGAGCTGATGTGATGAAGCAGGTTTGCTCAACAACAACACTATAGGGCAACCAACATTTCTGCTCTAAAGTGTGACAAAGGAAGCGGAGGCTTTGGCTCTCATTTATCTGGCACGGTACCACCTGATTGGACCGTGAGCCTTTTCTCGAGCTGCCTCGGAGCCTCGTCAGAGCAAACCAGCAGTGACGTCTAATAAAAGCAGAGCACGTAAGAAAATAGAGTGAACTTTGCTGATAGCGAAACACACAGCCACAGGAGTAATTTATTGGATCCAAGCTGTTTCCTGGCAATGCGGTCTGAATGAAAACAGTGGGGAACAAACGAGAGTCCCTACCAGCTTTGTTTCGGAGTCTGAGCGTTCCCTTTAAACCTTCAGACGCATGCACAAAAAAAAAAATGTTTACCTCGAAATTCACTTTAAACCCTGATTAAAGTCTCCATCTGCAGAAACGGCCCACGCTGCACTTTTCATACCTCAGCACAGAGAGTGTGTCTGTGTGTGTGTGTGTGTGACTGTACATTTGGCAGCATGTCTATGTTTATATTAAATTGTCCTTCAACTGATCAAAGTTTCTGCAGTAAAGTAGAACAGTATATGTGTGTGCGCGCATATTATATTATATATATATATATATGCATGCCACTTAAACAAGTTGACTTTAATTTTGCAGTCTAATGTCATTCTGTAGTCTTTCCCTATAAAACAGTTAATCCATGGCCTAACAACAACACTGGCTTTACTACAATTAGTTTCTGGAGCTTTCAGCAGATGCTGTCATAGAGCCATACCTCAGTGCATCAGAAATTAATGACTTCGGTTTTTACTTGTTTTAGAAGGGAAGGCGGAAGACTGAGCATCCACCTTCAACAAAAATAAAATAAAAAAAATAAACAGAGGCTGCCCCTGTTTATGTAGCAGCGGGGGCATGGAAGTCCACTTCAGTTGAGTGCATGCAGCATATGAGGCAGATAGTCAAACACTGGCAGGTGGTGAAGACGCTGCAGCTCGTTTTGAAGACAACTTGTAAAATTGTCAAAGCAGAAATGGTTAAATCTAATGAAGGGCAGAACCGTAACCAGGCTAGTCATCGAGGCTGAAAAGCAGCAACATCTGTGTGAGTCGTTTTGTGTCTCTCCCTGGCTGCTTTGCTGTCCTTTCTAGAGGATTTACATCTTTGTGGTGTTATTTTTGACATCTATTTGTTCACAGAACAGTTCAAAATGTTTTATGGATTCTTCCCATAGATTCTAACTAAAGGGTAGATGCAGCTTCTGGGTCTGAGAAGTGAAGCTGTTACACCAGTGGCTTAAACCCGCGTTCTTTCTCACGGCCTGCAGAGGGCGACTCTTCTGGCTGCATGGACAAACTGTGTGACCTTGGTAAATAGTTTCCTCGTCGGGTTACGGACACCACTAACAACCTGGTTAGTGGTGATGGGTCGGGTTTGATTAGCATCTTTTATGAAATATTTGTCTATTTGGCATTCCCAAACTGAAAAGCTTGTGACAGAAGAACTGCAAGGCCAAAATCTATCTGTGAGACATAATTTGAAAAGTTGATATTGAAATGTGCTTCTTCAGAATGTGGGTGTAACATAGCCAAACCTGCCCCCAAATCCTTGAGCTTATTCCAGCTGTCACAGGGCGAGCAGCAGAGTAGACCCGAGAAAGGGTGAATTAACTGAACCAGTTAGCCTAACAAGGATGTCTTGCTGGGGGAGATAACTAGAACACCTGCAGTAAACCCACGCAGGGACAGGGAGAACATGCAAACTCCACAAATAAAGGCTCCAGACAACCAGGAACCTTCCTGTAATAGTGCAAACCACAGCATCACTTTGCCGCCCCTTATAGGGACCTAGAAACAGCTGCCCATGCTTTTGGGTTTTTTTTTTAACCTCCCTGTGTGTCCCACCCACGCTCAAAATACAGCTGATTTTCTTTGATTGGGAAAAAAAACAACATCACTTCTCCTGACTTTCTTGAACTTACCACTAAAATATAAAATTGATTTGAAATTTTTTTTATTTTCCTCTGTAGCATTTTGTATTTAGCAGCAAACCTTCTTGAATTTCCCTCTGGGATCAATAAAGTATTTCTGATTTGGATTCTTCCTTGTGCATATGCAGAAACCTGGAGGCGGGGAATGCAAGAACCCAGAGGCAAACAGAACACCAGTGACAACAGATGTGACATTAAATCAGACACAGCATAGAAGGAGCAGCTGGGGTGAAGGCGGGTTGTAAAGAAGCTTGCAGATGTGCAGTTTTACAACACATCTGCAAGAGCGTGGCCCTGACATCCCAGCTGTCATAGGGTGAGAGGCAGGGTACACCCTGTACAGGTCACCAGTCTGTCGCACTCACTCCTATGGGCAATTCGGAATCACCATTTTACCCAACCCCACTAACTGCATGTCTTTGGACTGTGGGAGGAAACTGGAGTACCTGGAGAGAACCCGCGCAGACATGGGGAGAACATGCAGACTCCACACAGAAAGGCCAGGGTGGATTCAAACCCAGACCTTCCAGCTGTGAGAGAACAGTGCTAACCACTGCGCCACCATTTTGCCCTTGTTTTAATTATGTATGCATTTATTTTCTGCATTATACCTCCAAATATACTGAACATGTCTCACATCTAAATGAGCTGCTGGTGCATTGCATGAAGATGCTTTGTAAGGGAAATTGGAACTCCTGCACACTATTAAATGTTATCTCATTCTAGTTGTTTTGTGCATCTTTCTGAGATACTTCTTCAGATAAACTGATTCTTTGGGTCTGTGGGCCTTTGTGTAGTAGTCCTGTTCAGTAATCCACACATGCCCGGCTCCTTAGAGCCTTAAAAAAACATGTGCAACTGCCCTTAGTAGCACTGCTGCCATTAAAGGAAGAGGGTGGTCATACCAAATATTTATTTGACTCATTTTTTCTCCGTTTTACTGGCTTTTGTTTGAAGAAAAAAACAAATTCTTTGCATTATTTTTGAAGCATACTTCCATGCTATTAACTCCTTCACAGTACTGAAAACCCGCACAGTTTGGGCAAAATTCACCTCTTCACCTGCACGGACACACGCAGTCCGCAGTTCATAAATCCTGTAGATGTGGTGAAGCTGAAGAATGTGTCCAAATGTGCATGCTAACTCCTTTCTCACTTTCTGGCAGGTTGTGTCTGTGTCTGGGCAGGGACTCAAACCGACCACCCTGTGGGGAGCTGGCAGGCTGTTCAGCTGGCTGCTGCCGATGCCTGGCTCAACAGACACAAGTTCAACTTCCTGAGGCGGAGCTACAGTCACAGCGGGGACTGCTGCAGTTTATAGAATGTGTGTCAGCGCCAGATGAAGTTGTACTCTCACCAGGAGGAGTGTGAGGTCGCTGCTTCCTCTCGATACTCACACAGGTGTGATGTGATACCAGGCTGTTAGTCTGCGAACCTTTAAATGTAATAACCATTTTAAATAGGTTTTGGATATAAGGAATAACTTTGTCTAATAAGGTCCATATCATAGTTTGGGTATGTTTATTTATTATAGCCTCTGTCACACAAGCCCAGAGAGCAGTCAGTGAGTCCCTGGGAAACTCTTGTAAACGTAGGGACAGATGTGTAATCAGATGTGACTGGTTAGCAAGCAGTTGCTGGCTGTTGCCATGTGAAATCAGTTGAAAAGAAGGTGCTGCATCAAAACCCTCCTTGTGATGCCAATCATGGTTTGAATGGAAGGCACAGAGCAGTAATAAACTTGAAAAAGTTCAAAGTCCAAAGCTGTGCTTTACCAATGTCCAATTCCAGTTTGCATCGAGGTCTTCATAATTTTACAATAGCTTGGTGAGTAGTTGCTGTTTACAGACAAGTTGGAATTATGGGCAACCGTGGCAACATGCTAGCAATCAAAACAATCACAGGGTGGTTTTCAGTGTCACACTGTAGCTCATGACCAATTTCACCTAGCAACAGCTACCTGCAACCACTCGCCAACCATTTTTCCTGTAGCAACTGGTGATTATCATAGGGTCACTGACTAGTGTCTTGACCTGCATGACTGGGGTTTAGTTACTTTCACAGCAACCAACTGCAACTGGTCAGAGTGCTCATTTTCCCCTAGTGACCAGTGGTTGCCAACCAGTGTTTATGTCAGTGTGACAGGGCCCTGAACGAGATTTAAAAAAAGGTCATGTCCAGAAGTTTAACCCTACACATTGAAAAAAATAACCCTTGAGGCACGCAATGTGTTCAAACGTGACACCAAGGGTTTGGTGGGCACTGACAGTGAGACTGTTCCAACTGTTGGTACTGTTGTTTTTGTGCCATGCTTATGTAATATAAAAATATGCAGATTGTGAACCCAATTGCATCATAAACAGACTCCTTAAACAAACAAAAAAAATTACCTTTGCGATAAATCCAAAAGGTAGCAACTAATATAACAAACTCCAGGCAAGACAATCCACAGAGGAAGGGGAAACAGAAACACAGGTTGACTGATGTATGAAGAAGAGTGCACGCAAACAGAGATTAAATAGACACATGAGGTAATCAGGGAGATGGGAAACACCAGAGTAACAAGACACAGCTAACTCTAATTAAGACAACAACAAAGGAAGTAAAATTAACAGCAAAGCACAAGAGACCGAGGCCTAATGAAATGAAACAGGTCACAACTAAAAGGGGACTCGGAGATGAACACTTACTGTAACAAGATGCAAGAACACACCAGGGAGACCAGCATCAAGTAAAATACAAGGGATTAAATATTTAATATTCTAAATAAAACTAGATTACAAAAGTAACAAGCACTAAAACAAAGAGCCAACAGACACACTAAGAAGAAAATCCTCAGTACATTACAGAATTAAAGTCCCAACTCAAAATAACCTAAACAAACCCACAGGCCATGACGGGGTAATACAGGTAAGATGTACCTGTGTGCTGTTTGTTGTAGGGAGTGAAGGACTTGAATCCTGTCATGTCAGTTTAACCTACTGTCTGTAGCCCCATTGTAGGCCCAACATTGCTGTCACTCGCTGCAGTTTAGCTTTCCATTTCTTTCCTGAGTCAGTTGAATTATGCCCCCCGACACACACACACACACACACACAAACTCTCTGCTGTTTGGTTTGGACTTAGTGTGGGGAGGGGCGGACTGACTTCAAGTCACAACAGATTTGTTCATGTACTCCTGTTTTTGTGTTGTAGGGAGCGAAGAATTCAAATCCAGTCATACCACTGGTGCAAGG
>JASGAU010409998.1:21045-39499 GCA_030220045.1 Australoheros facetus
GGTAGGCATAGTGTGACACACCACCTGGTGGCCAGAATGCAAAAAATCCAAAATGGCCACCATGTTACTGGTAGAACCTTGTATGATACCACTTTTCCAAGGTTTTCGGTACAAGTAATACTGAGTCATTACTGAGCGGCCACCAGGAGTCCACTTCGACTTGTGTGCGGTGGTTTTTGAAACCTTTATGTCCAAACCTTTCACCATGCCAAATTCCATTAGAGGTTCATTAAAGGGAGTAAGTTAAATTTATTCCCCATTCTTACTGTCACTCATTGCTGTTCACTTTGTTTTTTTTCTATGGAGAAGGACCAAGTCAAGTCTGATTTGTCATTGGAGGAAGTGAATGAATAGAATGACGTTTTATTATCTGATTCATTTCTCGGGTTCAGTAGTTACTATCTTAAAGCGGATCACTTGTGTGTTTGCTGGTTTGTGAGGCAGCAGTACTGAATGGTTGTGACAGGGATTAAGGCTGTGCGCCAAATGCTGTATTGACATTTATAAACAGTGATTTCTCATCATTGAGTCCTCCTTTGTCATTGTTATTTAATACAATAAGGATAATTGTGTGGTAGAAATTCTACATGTAAATTTATGCAGTGCTATTATCCCATTATCATTACTTCCACTTCCACCACTCCCTGCTGTTTAGCTAGATGTTTGGGAGTAAAGAACTTGATGCAAGCCAAATGAATTTTATTTATACAGCCCAAAAATCATAAATAATGCATTAGCCTCAGATTTGCATCAGACTATTCTTAGACTGTGGATTTAGATCGTTAGCTGATGACGAGACTTAATCAGAAATGAAGGCCCATTTTCTCAAATCACATGGAAATGGGGTGTTTAAAGGGGACCTATTGTGCTTTTCTTATATGTACAATAGTGGATGCCTTTATTCCAAATATGGCCAAAGTTTCAAATAATGAGGTCAGTGGTATCCGTGAAGTAATCCCTGTGAAGTGGCTGAATGTGATCGTCCATCCATGCTTATCCATCAGGGGCAGCAGTTCAAGCAGACACCCAGAAACCCCTCTCCCCAGGTATTTCCTCCAGCTCTGGCCACCGAGGCTTTCACAAGCCAACCACGAGATATAATCTCTCCAGCATGTCCTGGGTACGCCCTGGGGCCTCCTCGCACAGTAGATCATGCTGGAA
Source organism: Australoheros facetus (assembly GCA_030220045.1). Lineage (NCBI taxonomy): Eukaryota > Metazoa > Chordata > Actinopteri > Cichliformes > Cichlidae > Australoheros > Australoheros facetus. The sequence continues at coordinate 22,207 of JASGAU010409998.1, forward strand.
ACATCTCACCAACACACCCAGGAGGAGGCATCCTAAGTGCCTTGTGGATTGGGCTGCGGTCAGGAGTGGAAGTCCCAGCATTCCAATCCCGGACTGCCAAAACCATCTATCGTCAGCCTCAAACATGTTTACAATTCAATTTTACGAAACAGCTGCATGTGATGGCTGATAGTTCTCTGAGTCTAGTGAAAATCTCTGCTGTGAAAGGAGAAATAAAAACAAAGAGATTTGTGGTTTTGTGGCCCAACAGAATTAAAGAAGTTAGTGTATATTTCTGTTGAAATAATAAAGATTCTGATCAAAGAACGCGGCTCCACTGTGCAGTAAAATCACTTTGATTTTTGCTCTATCAGACAAACTGCCGCTGAGCTGCTCGTCCATTAAACATGGCAGTTTACATTTGATTCTCTGTTCTCCTGCTTTGAAAGGATTTCACTTTTTATCCAGCCGGTTGATAACGGTGGAAGTGGGTCAGTAAATTTTCCGTTTCCATGAGATCGTGCTGATTCACGTTGGTGTAGTTTGTTCAAGCTTCCTGACAAATAGAAAATATAATTAATTTTTACACTGCAGAGATTTTCCTTTCATGGTGACAGACCCAATGACAAGAACTAATCCTCTATACTTGTTACGACTTCTCTGCTAATTAAAAATGACAACTTCTGTAGGTTTTTTTTAGCGCACTTGTCTCCATTAGCTTTTCTGTCGTCTCTCACGGCACTTCAGCCTCATTAAAACAAAACCGTCTCCGGTGGGTCCGGTCTGCCGTGGGGGGTAGTTGACTCGGGTTGCTATGGTTTTGCTGTTTCCATGGTTAAACACGTGAATTGTGGGTAGGTAGAGTGGTCCACAGAAAAATGCGCGAATGTAAAGCAGAAACACAAAAATTAATGTTTGCTTTCAGGATTGCCCCGGAGAGGTGAGCCAGCCCAGCAGTAAGTTTGACTTTTGGCCAACGAGCAGAATAAACTGTGAAAACTACAGTGAATTTTTTAAATTTCCCTCCAAGTTTCAGAAAATTATTAAACAACAGGATGAGCATCAACACCTCCTTCATGTTTGCCGCAGATATCGCTTATAAAGTACAACAAGCAGTGGTCGGATCTCCTTATGGCCCACCGTGAGAGAAGAGCATGGTCACAAAAAAAAAAAGCACTTTGTCATCAGCAACGCTGAGATTTAAGGTTTTACCTCATTAATATGCAAATCCATGCAGCAAGGCCAAACAAAATGCAATCCCATCATCTGCTCTGGTACATATTGTTCTTCAGTTATCTGTTTCCTACTAATTAAGCTAATTAGCTCATAGGCAATGCTACACATCTGGTATCAATTTGAACTTGTTAAAGTATAAAAGAGTTACATCAATTTCTGGGAAATAATTATTCTCTCATTAATATGCAAATTTATGCAGACAGGTGCTCCACAATCTAATCAGATCATCTGTTCTTTCTGGGGTACCTTCTTTCTGCAGTGGTGATGGGCCATGTTGGATGGTTTATTTTTGAAATATGACAGATTACAGCAGACCAGTTACCCTGTAACATCTGGGCTATGAGCTTGTCGCCCTGCTAGTAGATGAGCTTTATTACTTAGAGTGAGTCCCATTGATTTGACTGGCAGATGATAAAAATTCCAACCAGAGAGCCAAGCACAAACTGCACATAATGTCACAAATATGGAGATCGATCAATCTGAGGCTGCATCTGCAGGTGCTGAATGCCAACAGGGTAGGACGGCCTACGTGCATCTGTACTTGCACCTGCAACCTGAGACCAAGTAATTTCTCTTCAGCTTTTTAGAATACTTATTATAGTTTTGTTTTCGCACATAAATAAAAGACGAAACACCATCTTGGTGTTTTTAAACACAGCAATTAGAAAATGGATGACACACTCATACTGCTGTGACTTGCCAATCGTAGGGTACTACACCTTAAATTGTACCCTGCTTTATTGTCTTTTTACTCTAGAATTTGCACAATGAACAACTTGTATTAAATAGGACTTAAAACTGGCTGCTGAGCCCATATTTTATTTTAATTTTTTTATCTAATCTTTATTTTACCAGGACAATCCCATTGAGATTTAAAATCTCTTTTACAAGGGAGTCCCGGCCAAGACTGGGAGAAACATACAGACTTACATAAAAACGAAGCGGTTGTATAAACTTATCTGGAAACGGTTTACTGAAGTCACTGTTCATTTGAGAGACAGGATTATTCTTCACTGAATTCTACACAATCAGACTTCTGTTTACGATCAGAGGAGTCGCCCCCTGCTGGCCATTTGAAAGAATTTAGGTCTGAGACACTTCTGCATGGACTTTGCTTTACTCACCTAAAAGTTAAGTAACATCAAACCACAGGAAATGATAAACCCTGTGTATCTTATTTGTCATAGCAGAAAGACGCTGATGCTCTCACTACAAAGTGAGCAACTAGCTGGTTTATTCAAGAAGAGCCGAGTAGTTTTCATCATCATCTGCCGGACACAAAGGGGGCTTTTTCTGCTGCATATCTGTCATCCAACCATCTTCTGCTGCTTATCCAGGTTCAAGTCACAGGGCCAGCAGTCTCTGACCTCTCTCCAGCTACCTCCTCCAGCTCTTTTAGGGGAATACCGACACATTCCCAACCCAGCCGAGAGATGTAATCTCTCCTGTGTTTCTGCTCCCAAAACACCTCACGCAGGAGGCATCCAAGAACCACCTCAGCTGGTTCCTTTTGTTGTTGAATTGTAATGACTTTGCTCCGAGTCCTTCTTAAACAACTGAGCTCCTCATCCTATCTTTAAGGGTCCCGCCACCTGCAGGAGGAAACTCCTTTTTGCTCCTTGTATCCGTGATTTCATTCCTTTGGTCACGAGCTTTACAGGTGAGGTAACACCAATCCATTTTTCAGTCACCTTCAACACTCCCTTCACTCATGAGCAAGACCCCAAGATACTTAAACTCTTCCACGTGTAATATTATGTGGAAACATCTAGGTTATTTGTTAAGCGAAGGCTATTTTCACCAGTCAGCATACACAGGAGATTGCATTATTCCTCTAACCTTGCACATATGTTTGGCAAGCTGGCTCCCAGTGTATACACAGGAATTCCCAGTAGCTAAATAACTCTTAATGAAGGTAATTTGGCACTTTGTTGAATGCTGTACTTTTGTACTGCTTGTGTCATGCTCAGTGAGAATTTTGTGGATGAACAGAAGTGTTTGGGGGAGGACTGTGTTACTGTAGCAGAATAACGTACTAACTTATTTTTAGAAATTAAATTACAGTTGCTGCCACACTTTTAACAATCTTACATACAGCAAATATAAAAATTCTAAGTAATTACGCAATGATGCAGAAAAACAGAAAAAAAAACTACTGTTTTTAAAGACATTCATTCTTTCCTTTCTTCATCTTTGTTTTCCTTTCTCTCTCTTTCCTTCTCTCCCCCTCCTTCAGAACAAAGCAGATCTGCGCCTTTGATCATCGTCTTCTTCCTCTCCTCCCCCCGCCTGACCCTCGCTGATAAATATTCATCCCTCACTTGAGAAGAGGGACTGAATCTGATTTTAACTTTCTGTTTGGATGGCGCTCCTCACGGCTCTACGACAGCCAACACCAAATGACTCTTGGTTGTCATTTGGCACAGATATTGTTTACATCTCCACATCTGTGAAGCTAGTGAGAATTTCACAGGGTCTCATGCCCTGACTGGCTGAATTTGAAATTAGCGCTGTCAACAACAGTCACAACAAACTCTCAAACCGCCTGCTTAATTAATCTTTGTGCGACTGCTGTTTGTGTGGGGATTTAACAGTGGCCACAGGCCAAATGATGGTAAGTTTCTAAACTTGATTTTGGATAATAGCCTATGCTACAGACCAACAAGCAATGAAAAAAAGATCTCAGATGCATCTGGATGAGTTGCATCTGTCTGCATGTGGAGCATACAGTAGCACATGCTGTAAGAAGCTGCCAGGAGCGGTATGAGCCAGCTGGACCACAGCCTTAGAGCCTTCTTGCAAAACCATTTTAACCTGAAATATGGAGGACATATGAATGAAGGCTTACATAAACCTGCACAGCTTTGTTGAGTTCTGCGTTGGTTGGAGCTGCCTTATAGAGTTTTGGACCAACTGGACTTTGCTATAACCACTCCTGCCAGTTGGAACAGGAATAAGTAACTTCCTGTATATGGACCAACTTGGCCAAACAGATGAGCTCTTCTGCACCAGTTGGTACACGACTAACAGCATCCCCGCAGACTTCCTGCGAAGTTGAATCTGGAGCAAACACCTCCACTAGCAGCCTGACCAGTTCTGAGAATTTTGGACATTGTTAAAGAACCTCACTTCATTTCAGCCACCTGGATATTAGCTAAAAAGCTTGTTGGAGAGACTTTGGATTAGGCGGATTTGGTCTAATAGGAATCAAGCAGACTGGTTCACTTGTGGAACCAAAAAGTTCTGAATCGTTTTAACACAACCCTCATTGTTTGTAGACGAGTTCTGAAGGGTGCCCGCAGAGCTCCAGAGCAGCTGAACCTGTCTGTTGTTCCCAGGGCCCTACATACTGCCATTTTATTATACTGATCAAATTCAGGGTCTTGGGGTTAGCTGTCATAGGGCTAGAGGCAAGCTACACCCTGTTGCAGGGCTAACACAGAGAGACACACAACCATTCACACTTATGGGCAATTTAGAGTCACCTAACCTAACCCCACTATCTGCATGTCTTTGGACTGTGGGAGGAAACCGCAGTATCCGGAGAAAACCCATGCAGAGAAGAGAGAACATGCAAAAATTTTCAGGGTTCATCTTTGAAAAATGTGAACCCAAACCACAAGCTTTCCCTAAACCTGAACAAGTAGTGTTTTTGTACCTCCATCGAGCCAGTGTGTGTGTGTGTGTGTGTGTGTGTGTGTGTGTGTAAGCAAAACAAACCAATCTGTGATTGACACTGAAGGACACCGTGTGCTGCTGAGCCACACTAAAAGGAGTCATACCAAATTCTGAAGCACTGAACCCTCAAAGCACGTGGACCAGCTGTTTCGGCCAAAAGCTTAACCGCAGATTTCTAAACCCAGAACAGCCGGCATGAGGCAGGATGGATAACCGACTCCTGAGGGTTTTACACTGAAGTGCTGCTGATTTTTCTTCTTGTTTTTATGCCAAAAATAATGCTGAGTCAAAATTGGCCCTAAATCTGAAAAGTATCAAACAACACAGCTGAGTGCAAAGTACTAAAAGTCTCCTCTTCATGTGTTGGCAAGAAGCTCTGCCATCTGACAGTCAGAGCTGCTGTTGTTAACTTAAGCATGCAGTAATTTATTGATGATGGTTGTGTGACAGTCAGCAAAGAGAGATGACAGTTTGTCAGACAAAGCATGTGCACAGCTCTGTAATTCCCATTGTTTCCCTGACAGTCCCTCCACACTCCCATTATTCAATCTACAAATGTGCAGCGTTCAAACTAATGAAGCTGGATGGAAAAAAAAAAAACTGTCAGAACTTTTAATTTACTACAGAAAAACTGCACATTGAACTCATCGCGAAAGGGTGTTTTTGATGTGTTCTGTCAATACCAATTAAAGCAAAGTTCTACTGCATATGACTTCAAATTAACCACAACACCAACCGCGAACACACCAAAAACTACACGAAAACAACTCTTTATTAGCCTATTATGAAAAATTTACACTTCAGTCTTAACCCTGATGGTTCTGGCTGAGCAGACATCTTTATATTAGAGAGTTTACATGAACATAAATAAAGGTCCAGTCATTTATTAAAAACAGCTGGGCACAATTTCAGCTAAATATGAATCAATTGGGAGATCTTTTCACATGAGCATTTGGTGCTCCAGTTAGCATTCACAGCTCTAGGACGCTTTTAGAAACGGGGCATTTGAAATTATTAATTTGGGTTACAGGCTCAGCAATTTTCCTCAAACAGCTGGGCTCTGTCTTTTTACCCCCAAACTTCATTCAAATAGAATACAGTGTGTGAAAGGCCTTTACCACCTTACATCAGGTTACTTCAGCTTACCTGATGTAAGGTGTGTTATGGAGAATCAAGCTGAGAATAAAAACATTTTTCACATATATATGAAAAGTTTTTTGTTGGCTTTTGGTTTCATATTCATCACTTATACGCACACCACTGTGTTTGAGGTTCATTATAGTTATTTAATATGGGGTTTTTAAATGTGCGTATACAGCGCATGTGTGTGTGTGTGATCACCCACTGTGTAGTGAGTGCAGGAGTGTGTTCAGCCTTCCTAATAAACCTCACACAGACACAAGCGTGAACACACAAAAGGAAACACACACACGCAGGGCGTTAGATGTTTGTTTATGGTCTGTTAATTAGCCTCGGACATGAGGAGGAGGCAGCGTGCGCACACACGCACGCACGCACGCACGCACGCACGCACGCACGCATGCACACACACACACACACACACACACACACACAGAGCTAAATTTAGCTGCATTCCTCTCACACATTATTATTGATTAAACCCTCCTGTCCTTCGGTAGTGGAACAGCACAGGAGGCTGTGGGCAGACAGATTAATAAAGCATCTGAAGAAAATATTTTCCTCACTAGTTTGGTTCAGATTTCACAAAAAAAAAAAGTTTCACGAATGTGTCGTTAATTATGTTTTGATAAATATCCTGGAAGAAGCTGATATGCTGTGCAAAAAAATAAAAAGAAATTTGTACCACAACAAAGCTTTTTTGAAGAAAGTTCTGCCACCACATCACAAACTACTCAACAGACTTTGGTGATTCCCCCTCCGAACTTTTTCAGATGCTGACTGTGTCACAGGTTCACACTTTTCTAGGATCGAGTGTGGAATTTAAATGTCTCGGTTTTTCTTTTCACGTGACCTGACGAAGGGATGAAGCCTGATTTTGAAGAGTCAGCGTTCGCATTCTGGCTGTTGGGTTTTTGGACCATATTTGCACAAACGGGTGGAGATATCAGCTCGTGCATGTTTGGTTAGCAAACTGTATGAGTGCAGCACAGACACCTGCTAATTAGCACCAAGTAACAGACCAATCAAATGTGAGTATTTCACTCATTAGAACTGGAATACAGACTTCTTGGATGGTCTGTTAATACAATTAATCGCACAGCGAGCCACATCATTATTCTGCAAGTGTGGATGGGAGGGCTAATTGGGCGCTGTGCAGGCAACTTTCAGCTTTAGCTTCATTCAGCTCTTCAAATTTGTTGGCATTGCTTTCTGAAAGCCAGCACTGAGACTCCTGTCTGTATTGTAGCCACTCTTTGCATTACCTACACTTTAACTCACCCCACATAGCACACTATGCACAGATTCCAGTACAGCACCATGCTTTTGTGCAGACTTACAGCCGTATCTGTGGATATGCTGGGTTTGATGTTTTGTGTTTTGCAAGCTAACGGATGTCTAAATTTCCTTTGGGATCTCAGTGACTCAATCATTCATCCCAGTCTAATAAGTTACAAAGACCAGAACCATTTTTGTGCCAGGCTGTACACGATTTTTTAATTAATTTTTTTTTTTTAGCATCGAGTCTGTTTACTGACTACTTCTGGATCCAGTCCAAAGAGTCCATCGAGTCAGCTGCAGTTTTTGGCACAGAGGTCTCATAACATTAAAATGTAACTGTGGGTTATATTTAGCTAAGAAAGCACCTATTAATTTATTTTTGGTGATGCAACCTTTTTTTTTTTCCTGCAGTCACTGCCCTAGAGAGGCTAAAGCAATTTAAGCATCACACCCTATAAGAGGCATGCCAACTGGAAGCAAATAAGGGTGTGAGCTGAGCCATCAGCTGGTGTATCTGTCATGATCCTGGGCCAGTGGCCCAGTGTTTTGAGTTTTGTGAAGTTCTTTTTTGTTTTCTGGTTTAGGATTTTTGGAATTTTAGGTTGTCTTTGTTTTCTGTTTAGTTTTCCATGTTCTGGTCTTCCCAGCACTCCTGTGTGTGTGTGTGTGTAACTCTTGGCCCTTCTGTGTTTAGGTTCCCTCTTTGTTAAGTTTACTTACATGTCATGTTTAGTCACTTCCTGTATTATTTTGACAATCTTGTGTTCATTGTGCTTTGTGGTTAGGTTTACTTCCCCTTGTCTTGTTAGTGTATTTCGTACACCTGTGTTGTCACCTGTTTCCCTTTTCCCTCATTATGTCTCAGTGTATTTAAGGTCTCTGTGTTTAGTTCCTTGTCGCGTTGTCAGTTAATCGTCTGTTTTTCCCTGCTGTGTGCGTTATGTTCATGTTTATGCTTCAAGTTCATGTTTCGAGGTCATGTTTAGAGTTCATGTTTATCCTTTAAGTTGAGTCAAGCTATGTCCTATGTCAAGCCACGCTTTATAATAAAGCTTTAAGGAATTTCAAACCCCTCCTGTGAGTCCTGCATTGGGGTCCAGCATTGCCAGCCACAGCAGCAAACGTGATAGTATCAGCTGCAGCGACTGGGCTGAGATGACTTGTCAAGAACACTCAATTTTCTAGGCTTAAAAACTTTCACAAACTTCCCACATCAGCAGCACTGATGGTCAGGAGGTCAGGGGGCAAAGGTCAAAGCAGACTGAAAACAACCGTAGATGAAAGAAATAGTTCTGTGACTCCAGACTGAAATGATGGACAAGGAAAACCGAGTGTCAGTGTGAGAAAAATATAAATAGACGAAGGAAGGAAGGAAGGAAGGAAGGAGAGCAGTAAGAATAAAGAATAAAGGAAACGGAAAGAGTGAGACGGGTAAAGCGAGAGCAAACAATGAGATGATTTATGGCTCCTTGTATTGTAATGAACTGTATGCAAACACTGCAGTAATAAATTATCCACTTTGAACCCAAACACTGTAGAGAAAAATATACAACCCGACAGCTTAAACACACACACACGCACGCACACACACACACACACACACACACACACACACACACACACACACACACCGGGTCTAGCTGATCACAGAGTAAAATCAAGCAGGGATGTTTTTAAAAAAAAATCAACTTTTTGTTATTTTGTTGCCTTTTTATGTTGTTTAATGTTAATAATCAGACTTCATATTTGTGCAGGAGAACCACCTCGAGTCCAGAGACCTGTGTGAGAAAGGAGGCTGTGGAAAATATTGCACAGTAACATGACATGCTCTTTGGACCTAAGAGGAGGATTGGTCATCCATTACTTCACTCCTGCCCTGCTGCTGTCCTCTGCAATTGTTTCGAGGGTCCTGTAGGGCTGAAGCAGGTGTTCGGTGGTCTACTGTTCCTTCATTTTCTGTGGGGGAGGTGTTCCATTTCAGTGCCTGTTTAATGATGATGTTTGCAGTTTTTTCTTCTTTTTATATCTGCTTCTCAAGTTAATCAGTCTGTTCCAGCATTGACTCATTCTTTATCATCATAATCTGTCCTCTTAGTTATTCTCCATGTCTTGGACCCACAGAGATGGACTGACTCTTCTTGAATGCCATCCAACATCCAGTGGAACTATTGTCAATGCAGATTGTCTCACAATTACACTTACTGTAGATGTTTCTGGTAGTTCCTGTTAGTTGTTCTAATTGTTCATAACGCGTGAGTGAAGTGAAAGGTCATCGGCAAAGTCAAAATCATCTGTAGCTGCAGCCAGCAGGTCCACACACAGCACCTTCTTACTATTTCTTTTGTAATGAATTCATTAAACGGTCTGAACCAAAAGCCTCGTTTGGCCCAGTTTGGACCCTGAAGCTTCCTGATAAGCAGAAACATGCAGTAATCTTGTTATAAGAGTTCTTTATGAAATGCACGAACTTCCCACAGAGGCCATAATGTTTTATAGGACCGCAGACGGTGTTTCTCCTAAAGCTGTCGAAGGCCTTCTCAAAGTCATTGAGATTTATATTTAGTAATGTGTCAGAATTATTGTTCTGTTTTCTTTATTTTAAATAAAAGGGGACTCTCACACCTATAGCCTGATTCTTCTGTTTAAAGAAAACAATTTTTTTCTAGTGTGGTTAATTTATGTAGAATTAAACTCTGCAACTAGAGTTCCCATAATGTGTACTGTGGACTGCTTGTTTATGGTATTAAATCTTCCAGCCATTGATTGGTCCAAAAGTGATCTTATCAGCCACCATTACAGTACGATGACCTTTTTAGCCAATACCCACTCAGGAAGGTGCCTGATCTTCTCAATGAGCTGAACGTTCAGCCAGGGTCAAGAATTATCTTCAGCCACAAGTAGAACAAGGATTCCTGAAGCTCACCATTCAACTCCCAAAGATTCCTTATCTCAACATCCGGGAGTTGAAGAGGCATCCACAGAATAAATCCACAGGAGAACAGTGAAACCCCCCCAAAATAAAGTTTGGAAACAGCCCCCAAAATAAAGTCTGGAAACAGACTGGAAAGTCTGGAAACAATCAAGTCTACACTCATGTTTAAAACCATTCAGATCTCAGTTCAGAACCCAGTCTGACTAATCTAAAAATCAGTAAAAATATATCAAAAATAACTGAAACCATCTGAAACCAGCACAGAACCATGTGTGAAACCAGGCTGAACCTCTGAAATGTGTCCAAAGTGCAAACCCAGAGACAGACCTCATGGAAACAGTCAGAAATGACATAAATCAGAAGACACAGAGGAAGACTTAAGCTAGAAAAGCATTAGCTTTACTTTTGGTGCCAAAACTACAAAAGTCTACTGTTGGGAGTAAAGTCAAGCCAAATCCAATCACATTTACTTATAAGCACATTTAAAAATGACAGCTACTGACTGAAGTGCATTACAGCTAAAAGGATACAATTACGTAAATGACAGAACAATAAAATACACTAAAAAACAGAAAAAAACAAAAAGACAGCATGAGTGAAAGTTAATCAGAACTCGGTCTACTTTAAACTGCCAAAGAATAAAAATGGGTTTTCAAACAGGTTTTAAGAAATTTGTCAGAGACGTTAAAGGTCCCGATTTCCTCAGTTTTTTTAATCTGGACCGCAGGACAGCAAAGAGCATCTGCTCAACAGCCCTCGGTCATCTCAGTGCAGGGTTAAAGGATCATGGAGGTAATGAGGCACCAACCAATTCAACGACTTCAAAACAAACAAAAAAAACCTTAAAATCAATTCTGGAAACCAGTGTAAGTAAACCAGTACAGATGACATGAGCTCAAAAATCAACTGATGTCTCAATCATAAAGTGTCAAAATGATCCTAATGATCCTTTGTCCTCAAAGAATTCCCTGAAAATGGGGTCGAGTACATTACATACATTAAACTACCCAGTGGATTAGAGCAGGACTGTTCATTTCCTCATATTCTGGGTCACTTTACTCTTTACACATGAACCTCACAGTGAATCTAACTTTACCGCTCCAGCCAGCAGAAGGAGCTGTAGCCTGTAGCAGTTATGAGGATTTATGACATGACAGCTGGGAAGAAAAAGGTTGACATTGAAAGTTTAAGACATAAATTGTTTCCTGTAGGCTGTAACGAAGATGATTGATGGTCCTGTTCTCCTCTTAGACATTAGCACGAATGCCTCCTGCACCTGAGTGGAGGAGAGACCTCGAGCTGGGCTGTCAGTCACCGTGGTTAAAGTTATGACATACGTAAAGCAAATTCAGTGCCATTAGATAACTGGCAACAGGGTTAGGGCTGCATATTTTAGAAACTACACAATGCTACATTTGACATGAAGTGTGATTTGGGTTTTACAGTTTTTTTGTTTCAAACAGACAAACGCAGTAAAAAGGAAACCTGTAATCCCAGTCCTGGACGGGTTTCCAATGAATTGGTGGATTTTAAGAGGTTAACACGTACAGTTATCGCGCGCTATGCAACACTGACTCTGCTGTCAGCTCGCCAGAATACACACTGCATTATTTCCTCCTGCATATGGTTGAATTAAGTGAGGGAGGGCGGCAGTGAGTGAGTGAGACAGTAAATCTGTTTTCCTGAATCTCATCCCAGTGTTTTTCTTTGTCTGTTTTAATTAACAGACAGCTGATAGGAATAAACTGAGAGCATCTCCTGGCAAACACAGCCCTGCCTGTGCATATGTTTGCATGCATGAGAGAATCACTTTAACCATTTGGTGGTTACAGTCTGGTCTGTGTTTTACTGCATACACACCTGCAAATTACACTCCAACACACAATAAAGTTGATGCATCACTCATGAGGACATCCCTAATAACGCTTAATACAGACTATAGTGTAACTTAAGGGAACCAACTTGGAGGCAGTATACTGGTGAACCATGAGTTAATGATTGATTCATAATATCCATTAATCACTCCCCGCTTTCTTCATGACTCATTTCTGTTTAATTCTGATCCAAACACTGTAATCATTCATTCATTACTGATCATTTCAACATGAACTGCTCTTTTTGTGTACCCCAAATACTGATCCATCTGTCTGAATAACGTCTCCTGGCTCTCGATAGCGCCTGCGCCAAATCTGAGAGCCAAATCCTGGCGAATAATTAAATGTTTGATTAGAAGAGAAAAAGATGAGGAGCCCATTGAGAACATGCCATCAGTTTCGTTTTACTTGATGAGGCATAAAAACTACTAGTTTAGGTTTAGGGAAATATGCTGTTTTGAGTTCACCGCTTAACATGTATGTAGGTGTTACAATTATAAAAAGTAACATTCTGTTATCAAAACGGTTGAGGTTACGTGTTAAGGTACTTCATTACATATAAGACCTCACAGGTTTTTTTTTTTTTGTTTGGTTCTTTAGAATTAGTTTCCACTTGCACCACCCGAACACATGCACATCTTAGTAATATTTACCAGAGGTTGGTTTACTTTAAAAGTTTACAATAATTTGGTAATTTTCTGGGGGAGGACAGCTTTAAATTTGTTGCTATGGCACTGTTGGGATGGGTTGCACCAAAATCACTAAGGTTTGGGTAAATTCAGGCACCAAACCTACTATAGTAGGTTAAAGGATAAACTAAAGGATGGCCATAAGTGACAACAGTCACCATAGACGACATCCAGCGTGGTAAGAACCCGGTTAAGAAGCTACGCACATCCTCATGGACCTGTGGTAACATCCAGTAATGATTATTACGCTAACAGAACTTTCTTGAGGTATTATGGTACAGTTCTATATGGCAACCATGCCTACATATTCAAATTATTCAGAAAATTAAAATAAGTTCACTGAGTAAAACTGCAAACAAAACCATAATGCAGTGATCTGCAAATCTCCTAATCTCATATTTGATTTTTATGAGATCATTTTGAATTTGATGGCAGCAACACATCTCAAAAAAAAGTTGGGAAAAGGGCCTGTATCCCACTGCACTGCCCCATCCCAAACAACAACAAAAAAAACCCACCAAGATGTGATAGAATACATCAAAACAGAAATTTAAGGTTGTGAATTCCACCTCTTCCCCCCCTTAAAGGTGAAGATTCCCCCTAGTCTACATGAGTTTTGTCAACCTGCAGAGGGCATCTAACCACAGCCCTTGGCATGTTGTCTGGGGTTGTTTGGTATTATGGACTATTCAGTCCTTGTACAACTGTGGTGAGTGGATACTCAGACTCATTCCCAGTGGACCAGAGCTGCCCTTTGTCACTGATCCTGTTCACAACATTTAGAGACAGGATTTCTAGGCTATGAGAGGTTTGCAACCAAATGCAAGGCAGCAATTACGCCCTCCAACTCTGAAGCCATGCTTTGAGTTTGGTTGGGCTCAGCTTTAGAGATAGATTGAGTACCTTGGTCATTCAAAATTAAAAAAGCCTTTGGATGCTTTGTAGGTTTAAGACATGTCCTACTGCAAGGAGACCCCAGGGCAGATCCAGGAAATGCTGGACAAACTGAAGCAGTAGCCTGGGAGAAGAAGGTCTGGAGATCTCAGTTTAGACTTCTGCCTTTGCCACTGGACCCAGATTAACAGTAGAAAAATGGATGGAAGGAGAAACAAAAAGAAGTGTAGACAAAAAAAAAATGGAGCCAGCATCTACTGGCCAATTATGGTACAGCCACTGAAGGTATTGTTAAACATGAGTTGTATGCATATCAGTGTAATGCTCTGTCTGATTCCCGTCAGCTGAAAGAGGAACACAACCACATGTGGTCTATCTGTTCACCTAAGAACAGCAGCAGCATACAGCACGTGCACTCTGAACCTGTCAGCAGCACATATCTAACAAGACATCAACACCACAACACAATTTTTATCATCTGTTCCATGTTAAAGTTAACAGAGATCTGCAGAGAGACCACGCTGCACGCCACTGTGGGTCCACAGAGCAGTTTGGCAAGAAACTCAGTGGAGCGTAGATTTTAAAAAATTAAACACATTCGTCAGATTTTGATTAGAATACAAAATAAGATGCATATTTTATTACATTTTACTCTTTAAGTCCTCAAATCCTTCCATTGTGGCTGATAAAGGGTGCCATAAAAACATGACAGCAGAGGAGGCTAATCTGACAGATGGCTACAATACATCCTCAAACACACACCCACAGACACACAAACTTTTATTTCTCGGCCTGTGAGGGCAAAGACTTAGGCTTTGTTCAGACTGGAAACTTACACTCTTTTTTCCTCTTGTGCAGATTGGAGTGTTGTTAGAAAAACAGATTTATGTATATATATTTTTAATTAGATGCAAACCACATTTAGAAGAAGTGTGAAAGGTGATTCCAATCAGTCTTTTGCTTCACTCACAACACAAACACATCAAACATCAAACCCAGAGTGATGGAAGCTGGATCTTTGCTGCTGCTACCTGAACAGTGTGTGGGAGCGCAGACAGCAGTCAGTGGACATGTGGCACAGCATACTGTCTGCTGGCACTTCACGGGGACACCTTTCTACAGGCAGTGATGATCATTTTATGGATCTTGTGGCAACCTGTGTAGATCACCTGTAAGTAAGAGTGTAAACAATCTGTCCCCAAGATCTGATTGGAGAAACAAATGTGGACACCAGCAGTCGACTCGTTAATGCAGCTCGCAGGCTGAAGGAAGGTGAAGGTGGAAGCTGCAGCATTAACACTTCAGAAGCAGCCAGCTCGGTCTCGGGCGTTGTTACCAAAGTGAACTCAGTCTCTGCCATTTCTACAGTCACAATAATAGTAACTGTTGTTTTATAGACTGTGGTCGTCACATTATTTATAACATGATGGAGATAATTGCTGGTTGGAGGGCCCACCTGTGGATTTTCACCCCAACAGAATCATCGCTCCCTGCTGTACTATATAAATGTGATTGTAATCCATTATTAGGTGGTTGCTAGGCAACATCATGACATCATATTATATCATGCTTAATTGAATTTTTGTGCCGATTCAATGATATGGATATTAATCATATACTTTATATAACCTCATTCATAAATGTATGACCCTCTGTATAAATATCCATAGATGATAATAAAGAAGATGATGATGACAGGAAGGTGTCGATGATGATGATAATATAATTTTCTAATGTTTCTAATATTGTTGTTCATTTGAATTTATTATTTTCTATCGAGCTGGGAATGAACAAAATTGGACACACGCAGCACATCCTGTGACACACTCACCCGTTTATTCCTGTCATAATTTCTCTTTGCAGTTTAGCATTAGAAATAAAGCTTTAAAAACTTCTGTGGGTATAAATGAGATTTTTTTTTACAACGTTGTAAGTGCATAAGCTCATTTTAGCCTGTTGGCAGGTGACTGCTGGACAACAGGATGAAGTGATAATATAGACGAGAACTTTCAGGGGCCTAAGATGTTCCTCTGTGCCAAGCTGGGTCGGTCAGTTGCTGATTGTGTAGAGGAGTTCACAGACAGACTGAGATTTGATGTATTATAGATTCATTTGTGTGAATGCTAACTCAAGTTTCAGTGTTATTGTTCATTACATGGTGATGTTTGATGAGTTTTAGATGGGGAACCATTTTGGGGCTGATTTTGGGACAGAAGACAAAAAGGATGCCAAAAAGTTCAATGACACTGTAACAAGTCTGCAGCTGGAACTTAGTGTTTTATACTTTATAATTTATCAGCTCCTCCTCAGGTACAGCCCTGAAAGATAATTATTTTCTTTGAAAAAGAGCAAATAATTAACCGTGATTGAAATAAGACATTTATTCTCTGCACACAGTGAGTACACGTACAGTCATCACAGCTAAACCTTCTCTGAACAGGATTTCCACTAAAAGTCTGTTTCTGTTTTCCAGTTCAACTCTTTCCACCTGAACCAGCTGATTATTGAAAGCTTCAGACAACTTTCTCTCTCCTTTTGTGAGTCTCTCCGTGTATTTGCATGTGTTTGAGAGAGATAAATGGCTCCAGGATGAAACAGAGTGCAAAGCTGCAGACAAAACATTACTTTATCATTTTCCTTTCTTCACACTCGCTGCTTTAAACTAACAAACCAGATGAAGAAAGATGCACAAAAAACAGAGACAAAAACAAAAATGAAAAAGAGCCAAAACCAACGCAAAAACACCATTACTACATTTTTTATGACATGTCCAATAATATTTACGACTTAGTATACTGTACAACACCACACATTACTGCTTAACATTGTTATTCAGTCTGTTTCTGTGCTCCACACCAGCAGTAGCCTGAAGGAAACGTTCATCAAGACTCAGCACAGAGAAATGCTGGTATGAGGCCACATCCTGAAGGAAATTAAATGGAAACAGACCATTCCTCCATCAGGCAGAGGCACCGCAATATTTATACAGGAGCCTTTTGTTTTCATCATCAAAATCACAACATATTTTAACTATTCAGTTCATCCACATTTTACAATTTTGAGATTTTCTAAAATTTCTGCTGCCACTCCAATAAAGAGAAGGCAATTTTTAGGCATTTAATTATCCATGAAATACTATTCATCTCCAATGTACTGGGCCTAGAGGTGGATTTATGGATTATTTAAGATCATATTCACAAAAATAAATAAATACATACTTTATATTACATTTTAATGCTACAGCATATAATAACGCTTCAGAAAGCAGCGAACTAACCACAGTGTAGCTGTCCTAAATATACGAAGCACAGCAGTAGCCACCACATTTTAAATCTGTGCCCTTTAGTGTGAATGTTGGAACAGATAAGAACCCATGCACAGCCCTGCGCTGTAAATACGGCAACTTAATTTAAATGCATTAAACTGTTTGAGTTTGCTTATATTGAGTTATCTGCACATTTCGCCTGCATGCTCAGGACTAAATCTGTGCATACTTGTTTAAATTCATAATTTGTATGAAGGAACACTTCTGAAATTACAAGCACAGTGACTCATGAGACTCTTTATATATATATATATATATATATATA
>JASGAU010410001.1:0-21050 GCA_030220045.1 Australoheros facetus
CAATAGTCCAGCCTAGAAGTAATAAATGCATGAATTAGCTTTTCAGCATCACTCTGAGAAAGGATGTTTCTAATTTTAGAAATATTGCACAAATGCAAATGCAAAAAAAAAAGCACTTGTATGCAGACTATACATCAATTCTTTAAAACAGGAATCAGGCCGGTGGCAACGATGCAGATTATTATATTTCCGACAGGATAAATTGAAGTGGTTTCACAAATGCATTGAAAGATCTGCAGACACAGATACCAGATCACTGCCCTGTAACAAGTAATAAAATACTAGAATTTGACTCACTAAAAGTGCAGTGTTTTTGGATGGCAAAAACAGCACAAAGATGGCCACAATGTGTCAGCACACCTGTCAATCAAAGCAGCCAAGCCCCTAACTGTACAGTTGCTACGATGAGGAAACGATCCACAGAGCCAAGTAACGCTTTTTTCTACCAGCACATAAACACCCCTTTTAATGCTGTTGAGCTGAGCATTTTAACATAGGAGTTTTTATGGCCCCAGAGGATGCTGTATGGTGTCAATGATGTTGTAGCGCCACTTCTGCCACGGTGCTTTTCAATAACCAGCTCACATATTTGACAGGTTTTATAGCAGATATTACAATGTCAGCGTTTTGGCACTGGCTTCCAGCTTTTATCAAAGTGTATGGAACCTGTTCTAGACTGGGTCATAATAATTTTATGAAACTAGACGGGGTAAAAATATTTACAGGTTTACTGTTTTCCCCTTTGTTGTTACATCTGTAACAGCTCTAAAATGCAGCTTCAGTTTCAGTGACCAATAACCACATGATGTTAACTTGCCCATTATTTTGTATATGTGACAATCATGGCAGCGATGTAAGATCGAATGAGTAAGTCCCCAGTCGCACAGTTTGCGTTGCACTTTTTAAAAAAAGTTTTACTACCGCTGGGCCAGCAGTTTGTATTTGCAGACAAACATGAAAACCTACAGGCAACTGTGGCAATCTGCCAGCGACCAAAGCAATCACTGGGAGGTTTTTGCTGCAGTGCCTTCTTTGCAACCGATTTTGCCCGGCGAGAGCCAGAAACCTCCAGGAATCTCATCCAACCAGTCGAGAAATATACACTGTGAGAGCTGGAATACTGGCTGGGATCAAATACTTATTTCACTCAGTAACATGCAGATCAATTCATAACTTTTATGCAATGTTTATTTCTAAATTTTTGGTTGATATTCTATTAAAATCAAACTACCATAAAAATTAGTGCTCATTTCTTTGTGAGCAAACTTATTTATACCACTATATGTGCAGACTTAGAAACAAACTGGTATGAAAAAACCTGAAAAAAGAACAGCTTCTTGAACATTTTTATTTAAAAGCGAGTAAAATATATTTTAAAAACATTTAAAAAACCCAGCTTCATTGAACCGTTTCCCCTTCATGTGTACAGTCGTGTTAACTCTGTCATGCCTTTTGTTTAAGCACTGCATTTAGTCTCTTCCTATAAACGAGCTATTCTAATTTACAAGCTTATCATTCATATCTTTAAGATCTGAGGCATGCAGATTACAGCTTCATAATTAGCAGGGCCGACAGGTTAGATGGGGTCAACCACTAATCTCAGTGCTAATTAAAATTTAGCTTATGCAGCTCATCAAAACAATTAGTGGAGTACAATAATGAAAGGAGTGATGGGAGAAGGGAGGGATAGAGCGAGCATGTATGTGTGTGTGTGTGTGAGGACTAGGATTCAATAAACGAGGAGACAGAAGTTCCACCACGCTTTCAGGGGGTTGCACAGCAGAGGAATGGAGTGTGTGCATGACACCAAAGATAGAGGGGACCAAACCTGGGAGAAGATGATAGGGAGAGAAGGAGAAAAAAAAAGGAGGCAAAGGGGAGATAACAATGAGAGGTTCAGAAAAGTGAGGCTGGGACATCACATTCAAATCTCTCGCTTCTACTCCTGTATATCCCTCTGCCTCATATCCTTCCTCCTCCTCCTCCTCCCAGTCTTGTTTTCCTCTCTTGGCTATTTCTTGTTCTTCCACAGAAGCAGCCGCCTGCCAAAATTACTTCCCTCATTCTCGAGGTGACNCTGACAAAAGTAAAGAGAGAAAGAAGGAGACAAAAGTAAACAAGTGTTCTTGGAGGACATTGGTGGATGTGAGTCACCTCGCGTGGAGAGGTGAAGGACACAAATCATCACAGAAACTTCACGTTTGCTGCGTTTCTGTTCTCGCCTTTGCTTCTGCAGCCCAGAGGACGACCCTCAGAGACAAACTCCCCTTCCTCATCATCGGCAGTCCATCTGTCTCTCCCTCTCACACACACACACTTATGCACACACTCCCAAGTGTTTCACACAGTGTTTACATTACATTCGCTCAGCCTACAGTGGGAAACAGACGAGGAAGAGAATACACAACAGAGGGGTTCTCGCTGTGTGAGTATTTATAGGACAGAAAAGGGCAGACCGACCGCTACGACACACTTACTTCCTGATTGAATTTCCCCATCTTGGAAAGACATCACAGACAAAAAGAACACCACAAAAATGTCACTTATTCTTTCTGGGCACCTTTACAGCTGTGTTTGGATGGTCCCATTAAATAATAAAGCATGTTCAAACAAATCAAATGCCCACTGCTTGGAGGACAAATATTTATTTTTTTAGGATTTTGCATATGCATGCTCTGTTTTCTTGAGGTCTAAACCTAAAAACAACATTCACAGAACGTATGTGGAGAAGAATCGTTTGTGCAACAACTCCAACACACTCGTGAAAGAATGAGACACGCAACTACAGATAAAAATCATATGCATAGGTTTTTAAAATGTACATACACAGTTACACACAAACCAGCCCTGTGTTTATCCCGTCAGACACACACAAACACTCCCCTGTGTGTGTGTGGTGAACACAGGGTTCATCTGCAAAATATTATCGGCCCAGTTCATCCAAAGGATCTCAGCTTATGGCCTATTAAGGATCTTCTGGGCTAACAGTGAAGCTATAACATTTTTACATCTACATCTTTTCAGTCAACTGCCACTGCTTTGTATTTTATACTCATAAAAGGATTTTTACACCTTAATTTTAATAAAAACCCTGGAGCTGACATTTGAGGTAATACCTGGTATTGCTGATAAAGAGCAGGCTGGAGTAACAGAGGTGGAAATGACTAGCAGGAGGACTCCATCAGGGTACCTACCCCTACCGACATCAGCTTTTTATATCACTGGCAAAGCCTGACTCACTAGCCAAATCCAGCAAAAAAAGAAAGAAAAAAAAAGAAGCTAGGCTAAAGGTGCAGATCTGAGAAGTGCAGTTTTTGAACATCCTTAGTCAGTTTTCCAGCTGTCATTCTGCCTGCATGTCCGTGGTCCCGTCCAGGAGTAGCCGGTGTAGCTCGTGGGGGTCGGTGACGGGCAGGGAGCATGTGAAGTCCTGACAGACGTAGGCTGTGGCGACGCCGCCCAGCTGCGACATGGAGGACAGGACGGGCAGGCGCTGGCACAGAAAGCTCTCTGTATTTCCATCAGTGAGCATCAAGACCTGACAAAAACAAGCAAAAATGTACATGCCATCAAATTACAAAGACATAACTGGTTACATCAAGAAATAAGTTAATAAGCTGGAGTAAATGTACTTCTCTTTGATCGTCAATGTGAAAATAAATTGAAATTAAATGCAATTTACTTTTGTATTTAGCTTGAAAGACTCTTTATTTTTCAGTTTTACATATGAGAAAAAGCTCCTTAACAAATATGTCAACACAATCAAGTGCAAGACTGTGGGGCTCGATAAAGACAGAAGACATGCTTTAAGATTAAGATAAAGCTTCAATTTAGAAGCATAATACCCAGTGAACCTCTAATTAAGATATCTGGCTAATTATGGTCAATCTCAGCTCCATATTCATGGACTGTACTAGAGCAGCTTTGCATGATTCACAGTTCAAAGTAGTCATTATTTATCTAACAGGCCTTGTAGAGCCCCTCAGTCCATCCTCTGTCTCAAACAAGCCATTTTAGCTCCTTTCCTCTTTGCCTTATGCAGCTCATTGATTGACTGCCCCTCATGAACCAAAGGATTGAAGAGCAGATGGGTGGAGCTTCTATTCTCACGGCCCAGGTGCCTGAGATGACCATATTAGGAGACTGCTCTCACGGACATCAAACAGAAGTCTGAGACTTTGGCTCACAGAAATTACTTTTGCATACAATGACCTCAATTTTTGAAACTTTATCCACGTTTAATATGAACATCAACCACTGTGACAACATACATGTCAACTACTCCTGCGGCAGCTGGATAGTGTAGTGGCAACACTACCATCTTTGACCTGGTAGTGATTTGAATCCCGGCCAGGGAATGCATCCAGTAATAATGTTCCCCGGGATCTGACCCACATGCTAGCGAGAGATATATAACTGAAGCCACACCGGCTCGGACATCGCCTGGGTTAACAAGGTCCACATCAGGTGGAACCAGCACATACTGATGATAAGTATGTCCTGGTTCCACCTGATGTGGAACCAGCACATACTGATGATAAGTAGGCTGCTAGAACAAGGATTCAGCACATGTGGACACGAGATGAGAATAAGGAACTGCTGGAATGCTACTACACATGTGACCCCAGTGAAGGCGGTTACATGAGGTTGTTGTGGGATTCTTCGACACCCAACATCCAGAGTAACATCAAAACAATTAGTAGGTCAGTGTTTCAACATCTGAGAGAAGCAACTGATATCACAACTAGAGACTGATGAGGTACAAATGCTACGGCAAGGGGGGGGCCAGGACATCAGGTCAGGTCTCCACACTCCAAGATTGGGTACCAAGCCCCAAAAACAACTGATACGCTGAATGCCAGAGCAGCTGAGCTGAAAGATAAGATCGTGGCTAAGCTGGAAACCTGGACCCTCCATGGCAGATTACCAACACTACTTGAAGTACCCTCTGAAAGTCTACCAGAAGATGTGAACGGAGCATTACGGATAATCCCTACTTTGACCATCACTGAAACCAACCAGCTGATCTATACCACGGCAACACTGATCGTTGAAAAGCTTGCTATAGGATGTACAACAGCTACAAGGAGCACCACCCTCCATGGAGAAGAAGACTAGAAGCCAAGGCCAAGGGAAGTTATCCAACCATCAGAACTGCAGAAAGGTGAGATGAATAGAGGGGTGCCTAAGAAGTACAAAAAGCTGTCCACACCTGAGAACTTAGAAACTGCCAAGAAAAGACTCCATCTTGGCTAACTGCTTTAAGAGGTATACCAAAGAGACAGAAGGCAGGAGAATAAACCAGCTGTTCTCCACTGAACCACCCAAGATGCACTCTCAGTGGCAGGGGAACAATATGAGAACAGTCCCCCCAAGGCTGGAGACATAACAACACATAACCACAATGCTCAGTGGCTAGTGGATCTAAGAGCAGACCACAGCAACCTCCCTGAACAGGATCCAGTAACGTCACATTGGCAGACAGTAACGCGAACACTCGGGGAGGGCCCCCCAAAACTGGGAGAGTGGCTTCAGCAGTGGCTCCGAGAACTTTGCCCAGTAGAGCGCAGTCCTACGAACAGCTAAGGATTTTTAATTTGATTTTTTTGCTTGTACATTAATGCTAGAAAAGCAGCGATTTCAGCTAAGCTACCCACTCCTGCTGGCTCCCACTGTGGGCTAATTCCTAATGCACACTCATCCCATCTCTCAAGGAAAACCAGAACTGCTGTGTGTGGACTGCAGGAATAACCATTAAGGAGCAGTAAAATCAAACAAGTGCTGCGACAGTAAATAAATGCCATTTGCTGTTTAACTTGCAGAGAAGAAACGAATTGGAAAAACAAAAACAACAACAACAAAAAAAAAAAACAGGATTCCTGTCAGTCGTCACCATTTGGGCAAGTGTGGAAATGGTCTGTGTAATTGGATTGTCAGGTTTATGTTACTTCCCTCTGTGTGGCAGCAGTCCAGTCACATGATAAGAGTGTTACTGTCAGGGAGAACCGAGGGCCGAGTGTTGATCATGACTGCCTTCTTTATTCCTTTAATACAGCGGTATAACTCACATATACTCGTATACACTCACCCAAAATAACCCTCCCAAAAATACCACATTCACATGTGGGTCAGTGGCTGCGATGGTGTCGAGTAAAGAAATTATTGTGTATGTGTGGATGGATATACGGTTCATGTGTGCTGCCTGCAGCTAATAGATGACATCCAAACAAATAATTTAAGTCTTCCAAACTATTAACAAGAGTGTGAATTTGGCTTCAGGTCACCAGAGGGAGTATGAAACCAGCTGCCTGGATTGTGCATGTTTGTGTGTGTTGGACAGGCGAAGTTAAAGAGAGCTGCCTCGTCTGTCCCCTGGGCGGTTTCCTGTCAGACACGTGTCATTTCCTCCTGGCCCGGCACCACCTCTGGTTCACAACTGAGCAAGAAATGACAACACAAACAAGGAGCAGAGACAAAAATGAGAAGAGGAGGGAGAAAGGAGAGGAGAACCAAGACTGCACGAGGGGAGAGGTGAAACGTTCTGAGCAGACTGACATGCCCATCGGTGTGTAATACGCTGACAGCCAGAAGGCAGTAAAGGGTGCATAAGCACTGGCTACAAGTTTGATCAACATATAAATCTAGCTTTTTCCAATATTCAAGTATTTTTTTACAATGTTATTTCTTAAGATTTTGCTAGGAAAATGGGAAATAGGTGCAGTGATTTATTTAAACATGCAAACATGGAAATACAGTATATGAGGCAAAAGCACAGTTTGTCAAGTTCTAACAAACTTGAAATCTTCAGTATGACCACATTCATTCTTCAGCACAGCCTTTCTCCTGACCTCCTCCATACTGTACATACTGACAGTGATCTGAAACAAAAATGTCAAATTTGGATTCATAGCTTAATAAGACCCACTGCCACTGGTTTTCAGTCCAGTTCTTGTGCAATGTGGCATACCTCAGCCTTTTCTACCTGTGCCTCTTCCTTAAGAAGGGCTTCTTGGCATCCACCCTTCCACTGAGACCATTTCTGATGAGGCTTTGGCAAACAGTGGATGGATCAACCAAAGAGCCAGATGAAGTCCTGTGTCAAGATTTTCTCCCATTTCTTATGGACATGGCTTGCAGATACTGATAAAACTCTTAATAAAACATCTTAATGAGTCCAGCTNCCCGACACCTCCCTTTCGCACAACTATGCAGCTGACAACTAATCATATTCCCATCAGACTCAGCTTTACTTTGTATTTAGTGCAAATTAGTAAGCAAACATGTTGACCTTTAATGGCAAACAAGTTAAACAGAAACCTGCTAACCATCAGATCGTACTGTGATTCTCTAAATGCTGCTGTGCTCAGGTACAGCCTCGAAGAGCTGCGAGCCTGAACACAGTTTTGGCATCTGTGATAAAATTCAATTCATGTATCAGAACTAATATCTAAGAATATTAGAAATGATAGCATCCCTTCTCCAGAGTAAATAATGATCAGTATGAAGTATGGGTTAAACAAAATAACCATATAGTAACATACTGTGTTGCTACATCTCTCGTTATATGTTATCCCAAATATCCATATTTAAACTGAAACAGGCAGCAACTCTAAAGTGCATACAGCAAGATGAAGCACATTCATCAAATTCACACATTATTAACACTGACTAACAATGCAAACACACACAGACACTGCAATGCAATATGCAGGATGAATATATGGAGAATATCTTTGTATTACACAGATATCATGAAATATCATGTGCAATGTATCAAGTGGAATTGCTCTATTGACACTATCATCAATGCTGCAGTGATATTTATTCTATTAATTCAACCCATAGTCTGCGAGTGCATGTGAGGGTGTAGGACGTATTAAAGTCAGCTGTGGCCCACTCCATACAATAAAACTGCACCCTGCTAATTCATAGCGATGTGCACGTGTACAGGTGGCCATTATAAACTAAGGTGTTACAGGTACTCCTGATTCTGCTTTCATCCTTAATTGTCCCTTGGCCATTAGACAAAATTGTCTGCTGGAGGAGACACTCTTCTCCTGTAAGCGTGCCAGCCGGCATTCACCCAGGCCATCGTGCAGAACTGTTTGCATCCTCTTCATCCCGTCTCAATGAGCCTTCTCATTCAATGGCTGTCTCAAAGCACCCCAAGTGCTCCATTCAGCCATTTAGATGCTCATTTGTGCCGATGGCCATCTGCACTTCAAAAGCCAAGAAACTATCAGTAGGTTAAGCCGCCCCTCTCCTGATATCACAGACTGTATCTGCCATGTTCAAGTGTTTCTGTTTCTATTACTAAATGTGCTGCATGGTAAAGAAACTCTTCAATGATGCTGTTCTGTCACATCTCATCTTGTTCTCAAATTCATGCAAGCTTACCTGTTGGATAAAGCTCAGAGGATAAATAACTGTGGCACTGAAAAACAGGAAACTGTGGCGTCACATCGAGCGCCAGAGAAGGCTGTCGACAAATATTTTTGGACATTAAAAGCCGAAGGAGTGTGGTCATAATGGTGTGACTGTTGTCATAGAGATCGGAGGAGGATTTCCCTGCCAAGCCGAACCTTTTCCACCCTGACTTTGACTCTTCTTCTGGCTTGTCAGCTTCATGCAGTCCCCCCCCGGGTCCGGACCACATCCGGCCTCAACTTAAAGGTCACGCTGTAGTCTGTCTGTGTCAAAACACCACGATCTGCACGGACCCCCCGGGTACTGGAAAGGACCCGTGCATGTGTGTGTGTGAGTGATGGTGAACGGAAGCAACAGAGAGAGACAGATTAAGTATGAATGTATACACAAAGGCTTGTGGATGTGATGAACTGAATGCAAAATGTGTGTGCGAAGCTGCAGCAGACAGCACAGTTGGCTACACATGAGAGCACAAACTCCCACAGGGTTAATCCCCTCATACTGGGCAACCCTGAAACGAACACACACACACACACACACACACACACACACCTACCTCCCACCCGTTAAATGTCCCTACACTGACAGCTCCCTCCCACTCTACATCTCTCATTCTGCCAAAGCAGAAGAGCTCAGACACTTAAAAAGAACACGCCGTACCTGTGCTGACAGTAACTCACAAACACACGAGCAGATTCAGAAACCACTTTATCATATAACCCACTTAGCATGCACACAACTTGGGGGCCAAACTCACACAATGATCGCACCAAAAACGCACTTTCAAGAGCTGCTGTCACAATCACAGTCCTACATGCAGTCAAGCGTGGAGAGAATTACTTCCTCCATCCTTCTCACTTTTGTTTTGTCCAACACACACGCACACGCACACACGGGACCTGCTCAGCCATCATTGCAGCCTGGCATCAGGGCTGCTGCATCAGGACAGACACAGACAAATCCACGCTTTAACGTAAATTTTGGCGACAGAGTGTGCCGCTCATATTTATCGCTCATCCAGTGACTTCAGCTTTACCGTTGGGTTCATGTATTCAACTGAATTTTCACCAGGAGGGAGAGGAGGAGGGGAGAAAGCCAGGAAGAAAATTGGACAGGAGATACCTGAAAGGAAGAAGAAGGCCAGAGAAATGGAAATGAACTGGACTGCTGATTTGGGAGCATTTAAGCAGGATTGGGCTAAAACTGCTTGCAGAAATCAAATATCTAATATTCACTACACATCTGACAGAATGAGCCATGAGGACCAGATCTCCACAAATACTGACTTTTCTTTGACTAGTTCATAAATATATGCAGACAGGTGACATGTTCCCATAAATAAGTGGCAAATCAGAAAAGATGCTGTGACTTCCAAACACCAAGTGCTCACCGAAAGGTTTTAAAGTGATATTCTGTGCAGCAATGTTTAGGTGGGGCGGGGGTGCCAGATTAACATCTGCATGAATGCTGGGACACAGGGGTTCGTAGCAGAGCGCCGCAATGTAACCGCTATTTGTTTAGTCTTAATGCGGTGAATGAAAACACTGACATGTTCATGTAAAATCAAGCTAACGTCCAGAATGATGCACAACGACTTCACGAAGGAGCTATCAAGTGTGTGTGACAAAAATATGAAAATACAGACATTTGTAAGGAAAAACAATTACAAAATGTAAGCACACCAACATGCTCACTTATTTACCACCTGACCTGAGTTAGAACGAGTGGGCGAGCCTGTTCTGGCAGCGTGTTCTGTCTTTTGTCAAGCTGGGCGTCAGTTTTCAGCTGCTGACAGTCTCTACAAGATCCTCTTCACTAAATCAAACAGTGTCTGCAGCGAGATGTGAGAATGCCTCGGGGTCTGAGCAGAATTAACAGCCGCTCTCTTCAATCAGGCCCTGACACCTACGGCACACTTCATCAGCCTCTGTTGTGTTTGAGATGAAAGATGATTCCCATTCGTTAATATCGTAAAAGTCACGTCAAGTTAGAAATGCTAAGGTGATAAAATCTGACATGTGAGTGGTACAAGGACGTGGCCAGGTGTGTGAAATAGCCCAGATACACAGTCGGGTGACTAATGAAGGGAAAAACTTGAACCCTTGACTTCTATAGGCAGAGGATCTGCTGGCTCTGTTATGCTGGGATGGGGGTCTAAAGGTTACCTTAGCAGGAAGGATGACTGCAAATCAAGACAAAGATGTTCTGAGGGATCACCTTCATTATGAGGGAATATCTTTTGGAAGAATCTTGACACACTCCAGTAGTGTTTCAGTGATTTGGAGGATCTTTGTCAAAGCATAATGAAACACTTCTGGTTGTATGAAAAGGGACAATCAAAAGTCCTCCCTGACAAACACATGTAATTAGTTACATTTGGTCAAAAACATCACAAAACACTGTTATTAGTTCATTTTAATCCCTCTGGGTTAAATTTTTTCCCCAAAATTTCCCTGTTTTTCCTTTTTGTTGTGCCTAGGTGATAAAGAGTCCTACTTCAAATTTAAGGAAGCATGTTAAGCATAGCTCTACAACACTGGTGGTCAGTTTGGTTAACATTAGCATTGGCTGAATTGGGTTTCAGGCCTGAGGAGGAGAGTTGAGGAGGGCTGCAGACTGAGGTGGAGCAGTGTGGTCGGTGGATGAGAGAGAGGCTGCAGGTTCAGTGAAGGCAGATGTGGACAGCATGACGATCTTTGGCTCTTTTACAATAATTCATTTATTAACGTGTTTTTTTTATTTTGTTGTAGTCAACTGTGAGATCAGTTTTAAAATGCTGGCAATGACAGGTTAAATTTGTTTCACAGTGAGTGCTCTGTTTGTTAGATGTTAGATTCAACTCATTATCATTGTGCGCACAAGGCACACAACGAAATGACCGTTCCAGATCACTCATCCAGAGACGAGCATCTGCGGTCATGCAGCCAGAGACCGGCGCTACCGTTAGGCAATGTGGTTTAAATGTCTTGCCCAAGGACACAACGCAGCGCAGGGACAGAGGCTCGAACCGGCAACCCTCCGGCTGCAAGGCGAACGCCTACCAACTGCACCACTGCCACGTTGATATATTTTCTTTATTTTAATTTTCAATTCAATTCAAGTTTATTCATATTTCACCAATTCACGACAACAGTCGCCTCAAGGCACTTTATACTGTAAGGAAAAGACCCTACAGTATTAGAGAAAAACACCAACCCCTGCAGCTGACTAAGCCTATAGCAGCATAATTAAGAGAGGGTTCAGGTACACCAGCCCTAACTTTAAGCTTTATCAAAAAGGAAAGTTTTAAGCCTATTCTTAAAAATAGAGAGGGTGTCAAACTGGTTCCACAGGAGGGGAGCCTGATAGCTGAAGGCTCTGCCTCCCATTCTACTCTTAGAAACTCTGGGAACCACAAGTAAGCCAGCAGTCTGAGAGTGAAGTGCTCTATTGGGGTGATATGGTACTATAAGGTCTTTAAGATAAAACAAGACCTGATTCTTCAAGACCTTCTATGTAAGAAGAAAGATTTTAAATTCAACTCTAGATTTAACAGGGAGCCAATGAAGAGAATATAAATCTGCTCTAGCTGCAGCATGTTGGATCAGCTGAAGGCTTTTCAGGGAGCTTTTAGGACAGCCTGATAATAATGAATTACAATAGTCCAGCCTAGAAGTAATAAATGCACAGACTAGTTTTCCAGTATCACTCCAAGACTGGATGTTTCTAATTTTAGAAATATTGCACAGATGAAAGAAAGCAGTCCTACATATTTGTTTAAGGTGTGCACTGAAATGACTCCCAGGTTCTTCACAGTGTTACTTGACGCCAGAGTAATCCAGAGGAAGTATCTGGTCAGACGTCATACTTTTTAGAGTATAAAAAACTCAGTTTTGTCTGAATTTAGGAGAAGTAAATTTTGAGACATCCAGACCTTTATGTCTTTAATACATGAAAGTAGTTTAACTGATTTGTGTTGGCTGGCTTCACGGACAGATAAAGCTGGGTATCATCTGCACAGCAATGGAAATGTATGCAGTGTTTTCTAATGATATTGCTTTAGCCTAACTGGTAACACGCTATCCAAAATTCATTTTTAACTCTTCCATGATGTTCTCATTCTACAATACTTAAATTATTTAGATGTGTTAGATATTGTGTTGTTTATTGTCCCCTTTGTTTGTTAGTAGATTCTAAAATATATTTTAATGTTATAATCTACAATGAATGAATCTAAATGATTTTTAAAACTAATTAACTACTTAGCACGTACCTTATTAACAGTAGTTTATTTTAAGCAAATTAAGGTTATCCTCAACGTAATGTAAATGATCATATTATTTATATATTAACCAAAAAAATTAAAGGAACATTTTTTAAATCAGAATTTAGCATCAAGTCAGTTACACTTCTGTGATATTGATGTGGTCAGGTAACTATCAGAGGGGGTTGTTAATCAGTTTCAGCTGCTTTGGTGTATTAGAGGGGCAACAAAGAGTGTTCCTTTAACTTTTTGAGCAGTGAACATTAAACAAAAGCATACTGTGGTGAATTTTACACGCTCAAATTCTAGAAACTATCAGCAAAAAAAAAGAAAAAAATCTTATATCAACCAGAATGCTATAAATGTAACTAAATTACTACTGATCAGCTACTTTCAAAACTCATTTTCTACTCATAATAAAGATTTACATTCTCCCTTGCTTTTGCAAAAGTAGAAGAAAAATAAAGATCAACTTGTTTTGAACGGAAAGAAATATAAAGACTGTCGCATGTAATTAATTTATTCCTTCCCAGAGAGTTTGGCTCCTGTTTCAGGTGGCTTTACACTCAGGGTCACTGGAAGGCAGATGAACAGTAATGACCCCTGAGAACCACAAGCCACTAACTGGATGTGGGAGATGAAAGACTGCTGGACTCCATCTGAGGTGTTTCATTAGCTCTCAGTCATACAGTGGGCCAGAATTGGAAATAAAGTCTAAAATTCTGCTTCCTTCCAATTCATCATGGGCAACTGTGAAGTTAGGCATGTGTACAGATACTGGCTCTTATGTTGTGTGAAAGAATGATCAGCTAGAGCCTAAGAAGTGTTACTTCACACTGTAGAAAAACAATCATCTGTGGATTAGTATTTGTACACAGACAGTCACAGAAAGTCACAGTCTTAATGACAGCACAAGCTTTTTTTGCCTAACATTTCCAAAAACACCATTCTCTCTTTTTAGAACATCTTTGTAGAACTTCATGTAACTGTACGAAGAGCAAGAGCAGAACTGAATTATTCAATTTTCTCTAAAACTGCCAAACCTCTATTTGGGGTTTAGTGTTTAACTAAAATACATTTGTCTTAAGCATAATCATAAGCTGTCCTGTTTCGCCATGAACAAATATCTGTCTGAAAGCACTTCTATATCGTCTTATTGCTGCTTCTCTGTTTTACTTTTGAGGTCTTAAATTTCAGGGTTGCGGCCCTGCGACAGGCTGGCGACCTGTACAGGGTGTACCCTGACTCTCACCCTACGATAACTGGGATAGGCTCCAGCCCCCCTGTGACCCTGAACAGGATAAGGAGAAGAGGATGGATGGATGGATGGATGGATGGATGGATGGATGGATGGATGCATGGACTTAACGGTTACATAAAGCCTTTTGAATTTCCTTGCTCTTAAAATGTGCGGTACAAATAAACTTGCCTTGTCTCTTTGACAGAATGTTAAACAAGGTTCAGATACTAAGTTGCATTCATCAGTTTTAGATAAGAGACCCAAGTGAAGACTATAGCCGATACTGGCTGAGGCAAGTACACCAGCACAGGAAGGACATACAGGACAGCTAGAACACAATCCAAATTGTTGCTTTGAAGGTAAATTATCTGAAGCAGTCAGACTGAACTGCTTGTGGAGTAGTTGAGAGTAATGTTGATGCAGGATGTTCTTCAACACAGTCCTTCAGTAAATGCAAATTGATTCTTGGCACTGTCAACGAACAAAATGCTCAGAACTGCTTTCCTTCCTTTGACTGCCAGCGAGATGTTGGCCCAGCTTATAGTGCTTCCAACTATTTATGGGCACAAACTGTTTCTTTAAAGCAGTTTTCAAGTGTTCCTTTTAAAAGTTTACATGAAGGATTGGGTTTTCACGTTTAAAAATGTTTTGCTACAAATGCTGAAACTTTTTCATATTTATATTCTGAACCATCATGGATGATGCCTTTAAAAAAAAAAAAAGAATTAAAAAGAATGATACAATAGAAAATTGATACATATGAACATACTGTAAACATGGATGTTCCAAGTGCCTGACAGATCTATAAGTTCTATAAACTACATTGAAGTTTTGCAAAGACCCGCTCGTTCGTGTCACATCCAGTTTTTTGCAAGAATAGTGGCAATGGTGGAAACGCTCACTGCAAGGCTTCAAAATGGAAGCTGAGAAACCAACGGATGCTGTCACAGTAGCTACGTCCATCTTTCATACGGTCTATGATGTCAAGCAGGTAAGGTAACACTGGCCAGAAAAAAGATAATTTTCTTGAATGAAAATGAGCTTTTTTTTTAATGGATGAATTAAAAGCTACGTCACCTAGCAAAACTGGCTAGTTTATCCAAACTCCAAAGTCATCTGGTAACTTTTTACCATTTTAAGATGACTTTATCTGCTAACGTTGCAAACTAACCATCGCCAGTTTCATGCAGTGTAGCCAAGATCATAGATTGCATACAGCTAGGTGGCTAACTGTATCTTGTTTGCTAACATTGTTGTTTGCAAAATCATGATTCTGTGACCATGAATTTATGATTGTATAGCGTACATTTTTTAAAAAAAAAAAAAAGAAAGAATTGGATACACAAGTTTGAATTGATTTTAGATTTTCTCTTATATCCACAGGGTCAAAAATATACATACAGGCTCAACTCTCTACATCCACTTAAATCTTTTAATAAGTTGTGCTGAAGATTCTAAAATGTCTTAACTTTCCAAGCGAAGTAAAGTTATTAACTGCTCATTAGTGATCACGATTGACTACAACTTGTAGCTTCTCTTTGCCAGCATAAAAAGGATTTGTTTGACAGCACTCACTGGGCTGACTAATTCTTAAAACAATGGGAAAGTCCAAGAAACTCAGTGAAGATCTAAGAAGAATTTTCTTGGAGCCATTTCTAAACAACTACAGAGTCCAAGATCATCAGTTCAAACAACTATATACAAGTTATTTGGCTGTCACCACATTCCCATGGTCTGGAAGAAGACCCAAACTGTCACCCTCAGATGAGAGGAAATATGTTGTAAATTATTCAGGAATAACCCAGGAACCACCAAGGCTCAAGCCTGCCATGAACTGGAAACTGCTGGAACACAAACAAAACAAGCTTTACATCGCCATGAAAGAACCCCTCGTTCAAAATTGACACCTTCAAGCTCGAATGAAAAAGTTTTAGGGTCAGACAAAACAAAGACTAAGCTATTTGGCCAGAAGGGCAAGAGGTATGTTTGGAGGAGTACAGTAATCCCTCACTTATCGCAGGTGTTACGTTCCAGGACCACCCGCGACAAGTGAAAATCCGCAGGTAGGGACGCTATATTTATTTTAATACTTACACATTATTTTAGTAGTTATACACTATTTTAAGTTTTTATAAACCCTCCCCACACACTTATACACCAAATATATACATTACTGTACAACACGTACTACGCATGTGAAGAACGAGTACAGCAAAAACCCGCGAAAGAGCGAAAATACCGCAATAAATATTTTACACTAATATTGATTGAAAACCCGCGAAACAGCGAGTCCGCAAAAAGCGAACCGCGACGTAGCGAGGGATTACTGTAAAGGTGAGCTGAATCAACAGCTGGATGGTTGAAAGTTGAACAAAATTGGGTGTTTCAACAGGACAATGGTCTGAAGCACACATCAAAGCTGGTTTTAGAATGGATAAAGCAGGTTAACATTAAGCTTTTGGAATGTCTTTCCCAAAGACCATGTCTAAAATCATATTTGTTGATGGCTATCAAGCGTCTGGTTGAGGTAAAGCTTGCTAAGGGAAATTTAAGCAAATATTAGTGGGGTTGTATGTATATATTTTAATATACACTTTTGACCCTGTTAGAGAAAATCCAAAACAAATTAAAACCAAAAAAAAAAACTTGTTTTCATGAGATAGGAAGATGAGGGAAAGAAAAAACAATCAACGAAAGAAGGAATATGTAACATCTTAGGTTAACAAATCTAAGAATGGATGAAGGTAAAGGCAATGTGAAAGTGAAGTTTAAAACATATTCATAAGCAAAATAGGAGAGCAAGCGGGGAAAAGAGGATGAGTGGCAAACTAAATGCATTACAGTAAGCTTGAAATGCACTTTTCCTCTACATGAACCTTCTGGGTCCTTTCCCACAGCTCTCAGTCAACTTGTTTTCTACTCTCTGGCTTAGCAGGTCAACAGGGTGGCTGTGGCTCAGGTGGTAGAGTGGGTTGTCTACCAATCAGAAAGTTGGTGGATCAATACCCGGATCTGTGTGTCAAAGACGCTGAAGATGCCTGAGTTGTCCCTGACACATCCATCAGGGACAACTCTGCGTGTGATAAAATGACTTGTGCATAGGTAAAAGCACTGTGTGTGTGTGATTAAGTGACTGGTAGTAGAAATTAGGTAAAAAGGTGTTATATAAGTACAAGTCCATTTAGCATTTACCATTAACAGAGAACAGAAGAATCCATCCTTTGCACAAAATACTAAAGAAAGGCAAAAACACACATATTGCATCGTACGAGGAGATGTGATGACCAGAGACACTGTGATGCACAGAGAAGACTGAGAGATCACTGAGGACCCTGAGTCTGCCTAGCTCTAATCCTCTTTTGCACTGTGGTGTTACCATTGCTAGTTAGCTACCGGGCATGCTCTCTTATCTCCACCCATTCCCTCCTTTCTCGTTCTCTGCTCACACTCCGTGTCACCCTGCTGATTCTTCCTCGCGTCTCTAAGGTCTTGTTAGGGACTCCGATTGTTCACAGATGTTTTAAAAGGACTCCTTCTAACAGGCTGTGGTCCGTCCTTCTACTCTCCTATCTGTCTGATATTCTCTGTTTGGCTCTCTTCTCTAGAAAGGCTTTATCTCCATTTAACAATTATTGCAGGTTGTTTCTTAATCCATACAAAATCCCTCTGTCCTAAGCATGTTTCTTAACTCTGACATTATAAAATCCTCCATAACACTTGCCACAAACATTTTCCTGAGGATGTGACAAATCACTGAAATTGTAACATAGATAAACCCTACAGAAGAACAGCAATTCCACTGCCCACAGTCACAGTTTGATTCTAATAGAGTTACAACAAGTTACTCGGATAGTTTTGTGAGGGAGGGCTGATTAATAAGCAGAGCTGACAGACACAGTCGGGCTCAGTGCGAACTCACAATGGGAATTACAGTGAAACATTATTCAACTCATAAAAGATCAAACATAAATCTTGGGCTGACAAGAATTCATACTTTGAACCACCATCAATGCCACTGCCAAGATGCTTTGTTGCTCACTTTTTAAGCAGCCTTGAGATCCCAGCTTGATGAATGTAAATCTTCATATTTAGTGCTGAATATCTCCATTTTGTGGAAATATGCTCTAAAAATGCTGATTGGAGGAAACCAGGGAGAAATCTTTTTTTTTAGCACACCAAGCTCTACCGGCATACGAGTCAAAATGCAGCCATCTATTTTTAAAGCAGCTATCATTAGGAGCAGCGGAGTTCAGATTTAATGTTAGGGGAAAAATATCAAAAATTAAGCCGCCGCAATCTGTCAAGCAGCATAGAAGCTATATTTATGTATATATGAGGATTAACCGAGTGGAAAAGAATGATTTTTATGCTAATCGCTTTTAAAAAAAAGTCAAAGCAGACCAAAGGACTGTATGAATGTGTGACAAATTCAACTTCCCAACACTTGGCATGCTTTAGTCATCTGGCTAGCCATAATTATGGGATGTTCGTCGACAGTATAGAACAAAATACAATACAGTAATGATAGCTGCTAAAAAAAGAAGAAGTGTGAAATGGAAGTTTTTCAGGTTTTTTTTTAATAACACTTCTTCCAATAATTCCAACCCTGTCTTAAAAGTAATATTCCCATTGAACTAAATTGCATTTAATTGCCGTTATTGGGAACATTTTCTCTCAACACAATACTTTGTAAAGAGAAACAAAACAGCGTGCTGATGCATAACACACAACACTTTCATCAATGTGAATGAGCGCAGTCGATGGTTTCTTGCCTCTGAACTTTTCTTTTCACTCACTGTGTTTTGTTGGCACTCACAAAAAAAGTCTTTGTTATAAACCACAAAAAGTCACAGTAAGTATTTTTGTTAAAACACCAAAATTAGCATCATTGTGAAGATTTGTAAATGAGGGTAAATCATTCTGGTTTTTAAAAATGTTGACGAGTGACCCAACACAGACTGAACGTTGTGCTGAATATACAAATGGAGGGAATGTTCCAGAATGAATGACTCACAGAGGTCACCAACATGGAGATGGTACAATGCAGAAATAAGCACGTCCACCCAGGTGTCATTACATTATTAGTATTATTGTGAGAAAAGATTCTGAATGTACACTTTTAAAATAAATGAATTCAACATGTTGGTGCTTTAATGCTTTTTGTCCAGTGTGATACTGATTT
The DNA here is from genome assembly GCA_030220045.1 of Australoheros facetus. Classification (NCBI taxonomy): domain Eukaryota; kingdom Metazoa; phylum Chordata; class Actinopteri; order Cichliformes; family Cichlidae; genus Australoheros; species Australoheros facetus. The sequence goes on from JASGAU010410001.1 coordinate 19,093, forward strand.
TGGAGAAGAGAACTGAGTCACCATCACTTTATCATTTAATTCTATTCAGTTTTATTTTTATAGCGCCAAATCACAGCAGCAGTTGTCTCAAGGTGGTTTATATTCTAAGGTAAAGACCTAATAATACAGCGAAAACTCCAACAATCACACCACCCCCTGTGAACAAGCACTTGGTGAAAGTGGGAAGGAAAAACTCTTTTTTCCATAAGAAAAACCTAATGTCCTAATTAGAGGAGGCACACTAGGAAAAAAAGTGCTCCTAGCCCTACCTCTGTTCATCCAAGATTCATGTGAAAACACCACTTTAACAGTGCCGTGTTCACCCGTTTCCTTTTAATGACACCTTAAACACTTCCATTAGAGGGAGACAGAGAGGAGAGCCGCATACAGACACAAGGCACAGAAGCACAAACACACACAGGCAGAAGAGTAGTCACACAGAGGTGTAAGGAGGGGACTAATTCCTAAAAACACTGCATCTCTATTTGTACTGCAAATCCCGCCCGCTACAGTTTCAGTACTTTCACACTCAACAGACCTCAACCGGACTCTAATCAAGCCACGTTTCTGTGTAATAGAAAAATTAACCACAATTTATTGCAGCAATTACAATCAAGAGTGATGTTTTGGGTTTTTGGGGTGTGTGTGCTATAATTGATTCAACAAGCAAAAAGTGAAGAAGCAGCTCCGAGTGCTGGAGTGAATTGAGAAGTGCAGACTCTTGTGGTGAATTAAAATAGTAAATATATTAAATGAAGTGTGAAGAAAGAAATCTGTGTGTGTGGTTTAGAATAGCATGAATTGAGTTCTGAGCACCTCATTCACCACAATTAGTTTGTGGCGGCCAAAACCCAGGAAAACAGGCGAGGAGTAATTGGATTTAAATTAGATGTGTTCTCTGCTCATAGCTACCTAATGCAACATGGAGCTCAATCCTCTTACTCACTCTTCTTTTTGCTTCTTCCCTTTATCTCATTTACCATCCCTCAATCTCTTCCCACTCCTGAAGCTTACATAACTCACCCCGCCAACTCCATCATACACTTTATCCTTTATTTGGGTTATACACAGTCCCACGGAGGCTCAAACTGGTCAAAAAACAGCCGGGCATGTGACGGAGGTAGAGGGGTCATAAGACTAATGAGGGGACTAATGCTAGCAACCTTATTTATAAAAAAAAAATTCATGAAATTCTCACATAATTCAATCGAGCTCTCCAGGCAAGCCGATTGTGGGGCATTTAGAGATTAATTTACCATTTTAAAAAGAACACAAGGATTGTGACAGAAACAATAATATCAGAAAAGTACTTAGTTTTATCAGGTTTCACAGTTTTCTGATAAAAATGGCAGCTGTCCCGTAACAACTGGAAGGACACCTGTAACTTGTCCATCTTCCACTTACGCTCAGCTCTCCTGCAGAGAAAGCGCTAGACTCACCAACAGTCACCAACAGCCGGGGTGCCGGGTCTGGGGCCCTGGTGCCCGGGGTCGTCCGTTTCCCGGTTGGGCCCCTCGCTGCGCTGGGGGGAGTCTGTGCCCCCTTGGGCCCGCCGCCAAACGGGATGTGTTGGCCCTCGTGGGGATGTCTGGTTGGCATTCCGGGATTCTGGGTGCCTATCCCTGTGGGGGTGTGGGGCGCTCAGGTGAGGGAGCAGCAGTTTCCCACATGGGGCCGGTTGGTCCTGGACCCAGGACCACTGTGTGTATGTGTTTGTGTGTGCGTGTGTGGATGAGAGTGAGAGTGTGATGTTTATTGTAATTGTGTGTGTGGGTGTGATATTTGTTGTCTTTTGTATGCCTGTGGGGTGTGTGTTTGCAGTGTGGGTGGTGGGTGCTGGCCTGGAGCACGGTGGTGCCCTGGGGGTGTGGCCACTCAGGCCCTGGACCTGCCTTCCCTGCACTGCGGTTGGGTGTAGGGAACTGGGGTGTCTAGTGAGCCAGTAGTTAGCTGGCTCT
>JASGAU010410003.1:0-12851 GCA_030220045.1 Australoheros facetus
ACTCTGCTCTTACTGGTGCAATGTGCAATTAATGAAGATTGGCCACCAGGCTGGTCCAATTTAGCCATGAAACCTCCCACACTAAAATGACAGGTGTTTGTCCTTGGCTAAACTCCATTCACACTGTCTTATTTTTGACAGAATGACCAGCTGGTGATTATTCAGTGCTGGTCTATCCCACGCTGCTTCGATAATGTTGAAGTCTGGGCTCTGGGGAGGCCAGTCCATGACTGATTGTGTTCCACTGTGTGTTTTTTCTATGCTGTTTGCTTTTACTGCATTGGCAGTGTGTTTGGGATCACTGTCATGCTGAAAAATAAAGCAGTTGTATTGCATGGTGGGTCAAAATCTGATGGTACCTTTGGTTCATAATTCCATCAAGTTTGACAAGATCTCCATCACCACTGGCTGAAATTCAGCACCAAACCATGACAGAGCCTCCACCGTGGTTCACAGATGGCTGCACACACTCACTGTTGAGCCTCTCTCCTGACCTCCTCTGTACATATTGATGACAATTTGAAGCGGATCTGTTTCCACTGATTTTCAGTCCAGTTCTTGTGTAATTTCCCTTCCTTATGGATGGCTTCTTGACAGCCACCCTTCTACTGAGACTATTGCTGATGAGGCTTCAGCGAGCATTAGATGGACCAACTGAAGGGCCGGATTTATCTCTCGGGTCATGCGTCAGGTCTTTGCTGGATTTTCCCCCTATTTCTTAAAGACATGACTTGCAGACTCTTCATATGCTGGAGATAGATTTTAGGCCCGCCACTTCTTATTTTGCCCCCCACTGCACACCACACCAAGATGCGTCAGGTTTTCAGCTAATAGCTCTATTTGAATTAAATTGTTGGTGCAACAATACTATTTTACGGATGTCAAACTGTGTTATCTTTGGCCTTTTTTTTTAAAGATTCAATGAAAGAAATGGGAAAAATGATGTGTTTATGCAGCAGGCTGCTGTAATAAAGTCTCTTAAGGTTCTTTTCAAAGTTCTCTGTTATGGTTTATCCCTTGAGTTTGGTACCTTTTTATGCCTGAATGATTCATGGGTCAGTGTGAAGTTATGACTGCTGTTGTATTTTTGTTTCATTTTGGGCAACACCTGCTTTGTTTTTGTGAAGATGTCTGTATATATGTATATGTATATATCTATGTTGCTAACTGGCTGCAATTGGTGTGGCAACATGTTTTGTTTGTTGTTTTGGCCTCTGCTCACCCCGAGGACTTAATACTCCTGGATTTGCTGAATAATAAATACATCCAATTGTGGCTGTAATTTAAAACCTAATTTGTGTTTTGAATCGGTGTCAGCAGATCTCCACAGTACACAGTTGTTCTGTGATTTACTGTTTTTACTGTTATTCTTCTGTTTACAGTGATACAGACGACACATTCCAGTAACACAGAATTTATGATTTTGTTTCCACTTTACTGAGAAAGTGACAGTGACAGTGAACAACCATAAACTACTGTGTATATACAGTCTATGAGAGCAACAAGGTGCAAGCTAATGACTCCAGTAAACATATTTTACAATCATTGGTGTAAACAGTGCTAACACTGCCCCCATGTGGTCATTAGACAAAACAACTTTAACACACGTAATATTTTTCCACCTTTCATATTATATTATATTATATTATATTATATTATATTATATTATATTATATTATATTATATTATATTATATTAGTTTGTGGTTTTTCTTTCATTGTGTGACATTGTGTGACACTGTATTGTGTATTGTGATCTGGTGTGGCATGGCACCTTGCTGTACCTTTAATGTCTTGGAATTTTGTGTCAGCCAAACACTGTTATTGTAGCTGTTTGTGATGAATGGCAATAAATTACTGTATTAGTACACATTAAATGTCCTGATTTAAATGCTCGAGGAGGATAACATTTGTGAAGGGTAAAACGGATCACTTTCATGCGTGGATAAGTCACAGAAAACCAATTAAAAGAAAAAAAGACTGTCAGGAGAAACTGGTGCCAAAGCTGCTTCTTATATAGCTTCAAGTGAATGCCATTTGCTGAGAGGAGCTAACTCATGTTAACATGATGGCAAGCAAACTAAAAAAAAACAAACAAACAAAAAAACACTTGGAAGTCAAATATCTCTTCTGAGAGAAACTTTTCCTACAGTAACAGACCAGTTAATACCCACTTCTGTTCAGTTTGCATAATCTCCACGATTATGGAAATGATCAGGGATTATCGGGATTATCTGCATAATTTGTGGATCCTCTCTTGGAATACCTTTATTTCAATAAGAAGAGAGAGAGAGAAAAGTTTCGTAGCTTCTTCCTTTGTTGTCTTATGCCAGTGCCACCAGTAGGTGGCATCATACCATTAATAAAGATGACTTGGTTGCAGCAGCTCTAACATTGAATCAGTGAATGCATTTATTACTTTTTTGGGAAATTCATAATAAATAGTGATAAATACAGTTTTAAGGTTGTCATGTGACTCATTTAAGGGACATTTTTAACTGCAAAAGAGTAACCAGCAGAATGAAGAGTGCAGGATTTTTAAAATATCGTTAGTCAGAAAATGTGGGAGTCACTCTTTTTAAATTAGTGTTGCTCCAATACAGCGACTGCTTTCTAAACAGGAAGGTTAATCCCTACTCTGAAGAATGGCATCAAACCCAATTAATTCAGTATTAATAAGGAATCAATCATTTGGGAGATAATAGTCAAGAGCTGCTAATTGTTGAGTTTATGAACATTTAATAACGTTACCTCCGATACTTGTGGAACTTATTAATTTTTAATCCCTGACCTCATCCGTGATTAATAACTCTCTGTCTGATCTCCTAAAAATGAAGCCCCAGCACTGACTCTGACAGATGGGCAGCCCAACTGCTGCCAGCTGCTTTCTATGCAATATTCAAGATGTATGTGCGTATACACACACACACACACACACACACACACACACACACACACACACACACACACACACACACACACACAGACAGTGGCGGTCCTAGCCTGTTTGGCGCCCTGGGCGAGCATCTCCGCCGGCTGCCCATGTCGCCCATATCAGAAACCGCCACTGCACACAGAGACAAGTGCCCATGGCTCACATTAGCAGTCAAACAAAGGGACTGTCTCAGTGCCACAAGGGTGGCAATTTTATTCCCAGACATGATGCCACACTTTTCTTTTAGTTTGTCAGCAATGTGGTAACAGCAACACAATTTAGGCTATTTCAGAACTTGCTTCATTTTAATGCTCGATGTTTTACTTTGGCCTTGGGTCTGGATTTTTTCTCTCTCTGTATTACAGATGTAATAATCTTGAAATGAAATAATTAGTGGAGACTTTTAGCTTTAGGCCAAGGGGCTGAAGGCACATCTCACTTTTACTTGCCTTTCCTTCTTAGTGGTTCTTTGCTTCAGCTGTGTTCAGTGTTTGTGTCTTTTTCTGCCTTTAGTTTTGTCCCTTTTCTGAGTGAAATGCGGTGCTGCTACAGCTGCAGTGCTGCTGTTTAGTGTATCTACTGTCCAGAGGATAGACACAAACACCAAAGGAAAGAGGACAAGGACACTTGGTGGCTGAGTGAGGAAGTGGTTAGCAAAGAAGTTGTGAGCCACATTTATACAGAGTTTTAAACCCACGTTTTGACCTATTTACAAGGTTTTATCTGCTTGTTAATAAGTGTGTCATTAACAATTTCAACGATATTCAAAGTTGTTCTAATTCTTCTAATTACAAATGCTAAATGAGGCAGATTTTTAAATGTTATCAGTACGTGGAGTTTGTTCTGAGGTGCCCCCGTAAAACTGATGATGGTATCGGCATCAGTTTCCCCAGCAAGCTGCACAGATAAAGATCTACTAAGTAGAAACTGTAAACAGCCAAGGGTATTCACACACAAATACTCCTGATAAAGCTGTTTTTCTTTTTTTTTAGTGAACACACAACACACAAAACTTCCATCCATCCATTTTCTTCCACCTATCCAGTTCNATCTCAGCGACATTTCCATCTCAGTTTTCGTATATAGAAAATTATTTAAAGCTTCATCACATTCAAAGTGTAAATTAGTTTTGTAGCTAATATTCTTTTGCTTTTTTAGAAACCTTCAGGAACATTTGGGAATCTTCACCGTTTAATTGCTTTATTATTGTAACTTAAATCCGCCTTTCCTGGTATAGATGATGCACATTTACAGGTTTGTTTTTAACCACTCTTCTGCTTTCTGTGTTTGGTTTGTTATTATTTTCTATTTTTAAACTGCCCCGTTTTGTACTTTTATAATCATAAAAGAGGAGACAAACACAGGAAGGCTATGTTGCTGCAGCTCTGTTTGAAAAAAGGCTGATTTCCTTCCTACTCTTAAAGCAGTAGTAATGATAACAATGGAAAGAAACAACTTCATTTATGTGCACCTTTCAAGCAAAATTGGAGCTCAGGTTGCCTCAATAAGGCCTCCTTTTTTAAATTCATGTTTTCTCTCTTTTCTGTGGTGTGTTATCAGAATGTACTCAAAGCTTTGTGCGGATGTCACTTCACTCTATTAACTTCCATCTCCTCCTCCTCCCTCTCATAACCCCCTCAAACACCCACTGCAGCCTCCCGCCTTTGCCTCCTCCTCATCTTTTGTCCATCTTTCCCTCCAGAATTTCCAGCCAAAGTCTGGAGCTCTTTCCCCCTGTGTTGTGTCCATCTGTCGGTCTTCTCCCAGAGCTGATGTTGACGCTCTTTTCCTTGATCTGGGCCTGGAGGTGTGGGTGAATGTGGAGGAGGGTATTTACCAGTGAAAGGCTGACCTATACACACTGACACTAGTAGAGACAATGAGAGAAAACAATGGTATGGACGGACACCAGGGAGGAGAGTGGGGTAACACAGCTGCCTGACCGTCTCCATGCCTATAATGCCTTCATTCCTCTGTAGAGTGGAGGACTGTGAGGATACACAGGAATGGATTAAAGCTGTCTAGACTCATGAAATGATTAAAATGACTTTTTAAGTTTAATATAATAATATAGTGTGCAAGTCAAAAACATTTCCATATAATGTCTAATATTTCTATTAAAATTTGATTACATAACCGTAGGTGCACTGGCATAGAAATCCTGTAATAAGGAAATCTGTATTTTATAAATGGGAAAACGTCACGAAGCTACCCTGTAACAGCTTTGCTTAGCTCGGCATAACCTGTAAGCAGGTTGAAACAGCTAGTCTGGGTCTGTCCACATTACAGCAAAACACAACAAAAACCTTTAACGCTACTTAGTTTCCTTTATCACACAGCATATTTTTAATTGTCCCATTAAGATGCAGAGGACTTACATTAGTTTGCATCTGCATGTTAAATGTAAATGTAAACTAATGCTGTGTTTTTTTGTGTTGATTGAAACTGCAAATATTTTATTTACAGCTCCAATGATTCGCCCAGGACTCCACGTACAACATAGTTAATGTGATTGTTTAATTCTGTCCTTGTGAAGTAACAAAGCCATGCAGTAGCTCTGTTCAACCTACAAATAAATCATTAGTAGTAGCTACCAGAGACATTATCTTATGAACAGTCTGCCATGTTAATCAGCCTCTGGTGTGATCAGCTTGAGGTGGTAAACCGGCTTCTCTGTCCACACGACAGTAGGTGCTCTGCGACTGTGCTAATGGCCTGTTTGAACTAGTGTGAATGTAAATGCTGCTTCCAGGACACATTTCCAGATAAGACAAATTTAAATGCTCACTTAAGTGTCCAATCAACTGGCCAAGCCTTTAATGTCTGCTGAGATTTTTGGCAGTTGTCTACGGTTGAGAGATCTCCCCAACTTAATGGTTGATGGTTCCCCCAAATACTCCATATCATTTTAAGGTACTTGTATTTTCTTTTGAGTGTTTACCTTTATTTTTCCAAACAGTCTATAGATTACGTAAATAAACTCACTTCCTATGAAGTAATTCATTTCCTGCAATAATGTACATATTCCACTAATGTAACTTTCACTGGTGCTATTGTGTCTGATCATTTAAGTTCATTTTGCTGTCAGTATCTCTGCTACATCTATGGACCACATTTTTATGCTTTTAGAGTCATACGGTGGCCTAAATGCAGCCTCTGCAGTTTTACACAGAGACAACATTAAAGTGACATCTAAAGTCCTGCTGCAAGAGATCTTTGTGCAGATCCAGCAGCACCTAAACTTCCTGCAGCCTTTCCAGTCAAATTCAGAAGTCATTCACAAAGACCACCTTGGAAGTCCAGTTTCACACTTATAAGATTATAAAGTGTGTGTGTGTGTGTGTGTGTCAGCCCTCTTGCAGTTACACAGCTGTAGAGGGGGTTGAAAACAGTGCAGATGGTTCAGACGGGAGACAATTGGTGGAAAAGCAGTAATGAGTGTCACAGTTGCAGGTTTCCACAGTAACACGAACAGCTGCCTGCAGATAACAGCTAACTGTTCTTATAGAAATGAATGAGAAGCAAAGAGTGCAAAGACAAAAACACATATAATGTAGGATAAAAGCGATCAGTCAAACAACGCGTTGCTGTAGACCAAAACTCACAGCCCAGAGGATTTACAACAACCTGTAGCAAACCAAGCGACTCAAGAAAACCTTTGAAAGCTCCTTAGCACTGCTATAAAAATCTCCAAACATGTTTTCTTAATTTTTGTTTGGCTGATTCTTCTCTATAATTATGGCACAGTGTGACCCTCTCAGTCAACCTGCCTGTGGAAAACTTTGAGTTCTGTGTTATGTTTGCTGAGTCTTAATAATTATAATAATGTTACTTTGACATAAGCCGGCTGTGATGGATTACCCTTGTTAGGCAAGTGTCTGCTCATTTTCATTTTGCACACTGTGATGCAAAACTACACAACAGTGTGCTTTGCATAGTGCTGCTGCCCTTGCAGTGATACATAAAGCTGTATTGACTTGGTTTACTGCAATGTTCAGTATGAATTGGATGGTGCAGGAAACCAAAGGTATGGTCCTTTAAGCTGGAAACTGGGCTTACCAGTAAGTAAAAGAAATAAATGAGATAAAATGAAAAGCTGAATTTATAAAAAAAAAAAAAACACTTTGTTTTTGCACAACTTACATTTTTTTCTGTATTGCTAAAACACTAATTCCAATTTGGCAAAATCTCAAAATGTTTTAGGCACAATTTGTGTTTAAGGATCAACAAAAAGGTTAAATGAGATCTGCGAACTTAAGGTTTGAGGTTTTGTCAAAGAAAAAACTGATTGAGGAAAATGGTTTAGGACTCCTGGACAGAGATTGTCAGTTTGTACTTTAGAAATGTGGGAAAACTGTACTTTAGTGTGTACTGAATGCTCAGTAGTGTTCTTATTTTGGCTCTGTGTGTGTGTGGCACTGTGAGACTGTTGTGTGGTTTTGAGCACAGATGAAAGCAGTTTTGAGTGGTTTCGCCAAATGAGTTGGTGGTTTTACAAATGTGGTTTAATAACTGGCTGATGTGCTTGGAAATCAGAGAAAATAGAAGAAGGTTTCAAGATATGTGTCTTCAGGATTCTGAATGAACTGTAGTCGTGTATGATGACAAGCGTATAAAGTGTGATGATTGCCAACTTTGGCAAAATTTAGATGCTTCTGATTGATGAATATATCACCTTCTACAGTACATGGGCTTTTCACTATATTTTCGAGCTTGCATTTATTCTGTATTCAGTTACAAATGACAACAAACACAAACATCTCTCAGAACTGAAGATTAAGGTTATTTCTGTGTGTGAAGGAAATTCATTCTCATAAAAAAACAGTAAGATTCTAATGTTATTGTGTTACTTCTTGTGTCAAGTCTTGTTTTCAGTGGAATGACTTTCAGTGATCTCCGTTGTCTTGCTCTCATGTGCGTGTTTGTGTAACTGAGGTTGTGGCGGGAGTGCACAAACACAAGTGGGAACAAAAGTTTTGATGCGGTTTCATTTGGGGCGATTCACCTTCTCTCTCCTGCCTTTTGTCTCCTCCTTTCACTTTTCACCTCTCCAGGGAAGTTCATTTACATTTGTGATAGTGATCCAATGGATACTTTAGCTGAACAGTGACTAAAACCACAAGGCCAGCCAGACCTTTCTTGGGTTTACTGAAACTATTAACTCAAGGATTGTCTCAATAAATACTTGAAATACTAAATCACTGTTGTTGTGTTAAAATGAGTGATAAGGTATCAGATTCTGAATTATACACAACTGGACCTTCAGCACTGTAAATGCAACCAGGAAGTCGGAAACCTGGACTGCTTATGGAAGAATATGAAAAGCTGCAGAAACAAAAAAACTAAAGCCTGACATAAACCTCAGGCTGTGTTTTTACAAACATCTGTCTTTGTCAGTTGAACAACTTCACTTGTCTGGTTGAACAAGTTATAGAAAGGTGTGTGTCTGCCGGTTCAAGATATAGTAGCCTCAGTTAAAAGTGCGTCAAACTTTATGACTACTTCACAAGGGAGACTGAGGTTAGAACAAAAGCAAATTAACCAGTTAGAAGCAGAAGCTTCAAATTAAAATGTTTGCATGTTAAATTATCCTATCCGGCAGCATGAAAATGTTTTAATTCTATTTGATATTATTTATGAAACATTTAGTTATAATTTTAGGAGCCAGGTTGTGATGTTTTAGGTAAAAATGTAACTTAAACCAATTTTAACCCCAGCCAGCTCCCACATTGCATGCACAATCAGCCAGCAGGATTCATTAGAACATAAGTTCTCTCTTCTTGCCTCATAATACAATTTTTCAGTGAATATGCTTTCAGAAAGAAAAGCAGAAGAGCGTGTGCACTAATATACAAAACATTAAATATCATTCATGTATATATTCACCCTGAGAGGAGCAGATTTCTTTTGACTGACTCACTCTGCGTGGGTGGTGTTTCGACTTGGCTGCTATTAAGCATGCACGCAAACAGGTTAAAAGGTAATTTACAAAGGTTTCGCGCAAACCAGTCCTCTGAAGGGACCAAGATATGGATCATCTACAGGATTTCTGTAACATTTTTTGTGTCTTTTGTACTTGGATATCAGTGATAAGGCTATGAATTAGTGGAATGTCAACTACATTTGTTGAAGTGTTGCACTATCTATCTATCTATCTATCTATCTATCTATCTATCTATCTATCTATCTATCTATCTATCTATCTATCTATCTATCTATCTATCTATCTATCTATCTATCAAGTCAAAAGTTTGTGTGTAAGAAAAACACCTTGATACTTCTGTCTTCATAAAATATTCATGAAATATGAGGCAGTTTTTTATTTATTTATTTTTGGCTCAATTTGTACTTGAAGTTAGATGATTTACGATGTCCTTGCTCGTAGATTTGACCACAGGCTTGCAAAACCAGGCATTTTGTTTGCAAGACTGTCCATTGTTGTTCAAAATGTGCTGAAGTCGCTGATGAAGCCAGAATTTCACTCCACGAATTTAAAAACAAATAAATTACTCTGAAGACAGGTTTCTTTGAATGTATAATCCCGGTAAAATAAATAATAAAAATAAAAGTTCAAATTTAATCTGAGAACAAAAGAATTGGGAAGAAAAAAGTTGAAAACTGTGTCACATCCTCCTCCTTTTCCCCATCCGGTCAGAGGATGACGGAGGAGACTACTTGCGCACTCTGATTGGTTGTCTGCATGTAACATTGGTTGTCTGCATGTAACAATGGCGCTGATTGGCTCAAATATTGCCGCTCCTGAGCTTCTATTTTGAACATAAATACAGGCAGCTTCAGTCTCTTTATCAGAAGCTAGGGATTGTCAGAGAGGAGGTAGTGTGTGCTGCAGCTCTCTGGCATAAACAACAAATATGTGGCTTTAGTAATTTGAACAGACCAAATTAAGGTTTTACACCTCAAGGAACCACCGACTCACTTAAGACCGGTGTTTCGGATCGCACTATTGGAAATGTAATCTTAATAGTGCCTAGCTAACTGAATAGCTTCCGGGTTAGCTCGAAATTTGGACTGTCTTGCTTTCTCCGACCCGAAATTCAAATAATTAAGTAGTAACCCCGCGTGAATCTTTCCAGATTGGACAGCGAAAAACATGGAATCTGTTTTTAACAGGGATAGTCCTGTTAAGACGAGCAGGCCCGAACGGATCCTCGAGCTTTCCTTTCTCTCTCTCCCGGAGAACAGCGCTAAGACTTCGCACTGCAGGAATCTGTTTTCCCCTGGACCAAAGGCTGTGCTGTCCCCTGTCACCAATTTGGCTATGGATATGAACAAATTAGCTGGACTCGGGAGGTACTATTACATTTTTATTTGTTAATTGTTCTCTTATAGCTGCAGTTCCTGTTTTTGCAGGACCTCTTTTTTTTGGCATGCACAATACGAACTGGGCTTCACGTTGTGGTTATATTTCTTGTTTATCTCTTTGTCGTGCAGCCATTGTGATACCCCGAAAAGGAGAACGCAAGCGCCCCTCGAGAAAGTTCCCTCCTTTGCCTCTGACGTCTCATCTGATGCCGGTGAGCCCCCGTTAAAGCTATTGTCTGTGCTAATGATGCAGTTAAAATGAATGCTGGGGGTCTTAATGTTCATGGACTGAATTTGATTTCACAGTCAAGAGTTTAGAGTGTGTGTGTGTAAATTGTAATTCACAAATTGCAGCTGAATATATCAACTATAGTATTTTTGTCTCTTTAAGTACATAAGAAAATTCCAGTACTATAATGCTCCACCAGACAGCTCGTCTATACACTGATAATATACATAATGCAGGCCAGTATCATCTATTAGTGACACACTTCTCTTCCTTCAGGCCTGGGCTTGGATCTCCCCAGCCCCCTGGATGCTATCGAAGTGGAGGACCCGTAAGTTAAACTTTCCCCCTTCTATTATCAGCTTTTGAGCAGTGCTCCTCTCCTCACCCCTGTGCCCTTTCACCCGACCCCCACCCTGCGCTGAGCACCATTTCCCAACTGAAGGATTATTTCTGCCATTGGCTTTAAGATGGCTTCACTAATTTTTCTTTGGGAAGGCAGATTAGCTAATACAGCATGTGAAATTTATTTTCTAAAGTATTAGTATGGGATGATAATGGAAATTTTTGGAATTGACTTACAGTTAAATATTGTAATTTTGTAGGTGGGAAATAATAACATTTGGCACAAAATGCCCCCTAAATTTGGGGGGTGGGGGGAATCCTTCTGTATGAGTTTCAATCAACCCAAGGACAAGTTTGGTTGTTCGGTTGGAAATCCCAGTGCTGGGCACAGGGAAATTGCTGCAGCACTTGTGCTCAGCATTGTTATCTTGATCAGTTTGTCAGCATATACCCCCAGCTGCCTAATCTTGGGTGGCTCTTTTCTTAATTCTCAGTTGGGTGAGTCTGCAGACATCTGCCGGGGTCTGATGAGAGTTCCTTTACAGCAACAGTTGGTCTCAAGACTTCATTTACCTCCTTTTACAGCTGTTAGGTTGCTAGGAGTTTTCCATGATGGGGGAGGATGTGTCGTACGCTCTGGTTTGCCGATAACCCACCCCCTCTGGGCTTTGGCACACTCTTCCTCTGCACCCTTATTTCAATAGGAAAAGGAGGACTGGAGTTTCTCTGCATCAGCTATTGAAATCAGGGCACCCCCAGAGAACAGCTGCCCTCCCCTCTTGTGGTCTGCACTGAATGGGACACACTCCCCCCCCTCAACAAACAAAGAGCTCTTGCAGAAAGGGGCTTGGCAGCATTGGCTCCAGCAGGCATATGGTAGATTAGCTGATATCCACATCCCTTCCCCTGACCTCCCTCACACCCCCTGAGCTCTCAGCCCCACTTGTTTTGCATACAGGTGGGCAGTACTTTAATGCAAAGAGTACCTCTTGCTTCTATACATTCAACCAACTTCCTCAAGTCCAACTATTCTTCTTGGTACCTCCAATAGATCTCCAGATTCTTTGTAGTTTATGAGCGTGCAGTGCTTTGACTGACAGTTAAGTCTAGTCTCTTTTCTTAGCAGAGCTTAGTGCAAAAACTTTACATTTTGTAGTTTGCCATCTTTGCTTACTGTTTTCTACTCCGTTCTGTTATAGATTTGAAAAGGCCATACAAGAGTCAAGCAGAGTTATCAACGAGTAAGTTGCTTTCCAGTCAATATTTTCCCCCATATGAACAACATTGCTCTCCTGAGACTGGTTTACTTTTCAAACCAGTAAAGCTTATCTACCTTATGCTGGTTTTTATTGACTGCAATGTCTTTCTCTGCTATCTGTTGATTATAGGAGAATTCCAATTCGAAGAATCAACTCATTGCCAGTAAGTAATATTGTCATAATTTTTACAGCCCTTTATGTCTCAGTGTAATTATTTTAATTTGAGGCTTATCTTCGGCTCTAACAGATAATATGGTCTGTTGTGCTTCAAATTTGCCTCTTGAATAGCCTTTAGTCTTAGAGCAATTAAATAAAACACAGCCTGAACAGGGCAGTGGGGGAAAAGCTGCTTTGCTAACTGATTCTTTTATTTCTCCCCTCAGCACCAGCTCATGGGTTTAAGTCCAGCTTTAAAAGGACAGCAAAATGATTCACACCGCTATGGAGTATTTGGTCAGCAACATTCTCAAGTAACTACCTCTCAGCATGAGAACAAGGAGAACATGCCAGAGGTCAGTGGGATGGTTAGACCAAAGTCCTTCACTTATGTCTCTAGTTACAAAGTCACTGCCTTAGAGCTAATGTAATGCTCAAGAAGCTTTTATTACCATGGAGAAGGCATTGTATCATTTAGGTTAAAAACTGGGTCATTTCATCTTTCCCTTTGTCACTTGGTTATTAGAAAAATGGTTTCAATAACAGGTGCTTTTTGAAGTAAAGATTTATCTGCCAAAATTGGATGTTGGCATCGCTTTCTTATATTT